>JAXQGN010000359.1:0-29805 GCA_037039805.1 Irpex sp. M6601 | reverse complement strand
CTTTTTAGTCAAATCTGATTATGTACTTCCTCAGCTCAAAAGGTTGCAAGTTCCAATCCCCTGGGTGCCACTTTTTCATTCGGCCTAAAGCTTTATCCCAACATAATACAAAAATGTGATAAAATGATAATATAATCCGTAAGTACATTGGTCATTTTATTACTGCTGAAAATAGAGCATACAACTGGTGGCATTGAGATTACATGCAATTTTGTTGTCCACTAATCACACACTGTAGATCAATAAGTGTGAACGTGATTTTGAGTTGTAGAAATATATCAACTCGTTCAGTGATTATTTTATGCAATTTAGAGCATTTTTTCAATGTTGTATAGTTCGAAACAAGCAAGTTATGAAATGTGACCCAAGGAGGGATTGAACCCACAACCTTCTGAGGCAGCCGGTATAAGTTGCTTGCGCACTTGGGCGCTTTGGTCGGAATTTGGCTGAGTTTGAATCTCAAGTCCTCATCCAAAGCCATACAGCCCATATCTTTTCTTACAGACCATATTAGTTCAGGATTGTATTATCATCTGGAAGATCTTCTCGATAGCTACAATTTGGTGTACTGAACTTGTGAAATGAGCAAGATTCGACTTCAGAATCCACAAAATACAGTTGTTATTACAAAAGTATTACTGTAGTAACAAGGATAACAAGCAGGATTCCCACGGTTTGCCAACGAAATCCGTGACGAACAAGCGCCGTAAATGCAGCATCCTGGATTGAGACGATTCTCTTTCGTTTCACTCAGGAATCGTAATCTGTCAGTTCATAGTATTTGCCAGTCAGAAGCCTCATAGTGTGTTGTGTAGCTGCTAGCAATTGCGATCTTTGCTAGCCCTAGTTTGATATTGTCCTGTGCCTAGTATTAGTCAACCAGTCAGTTAGTTAGTCAGCCAGTCAGTTAGTCAGTTAGCCATCCAGTCAGTTAGTTAGTTAGTTAAGCAGTTAGTTAGCCAGTTCATTAGCCAGTCAGTCTCAGTTTGTCAGTAGCTAGTCAGTCTTAGCCAGTCTGTCAGATAGTTAGTTAGTTAAGCCAGTCAGTCCCGTTTTCTAGTAGTTAGCCCGTTCAGAGTCTAGTAGTTAGTCCCGCATTCAGTTTACAGCACACCTCTATCAAAGGAGCCATATTTCAGGTTTTAGGGTCAGATATCACTTCCTCAAACGAACGACTGAGTTAGCCCGACCAACCATAAATCTGGCGACACTCAGGACGATATTACTGAGTTCGTTCTCTACCGCATAGTTGTGTAGTAGGTTGAGTATAGTTTGCTCTTCCTGTTTTTAGGTTCTCGGTAGTTAGTCACAACAGCGTGAGCTGGTCTCAAACTACCTGCTGCGTATTTTTCCCCGGCAGTCCTTTCCCCCCGCATTCAACAGTTAATCGGGCGAAGGTATTAATTTCACCGGTTCGTCTAGCGAAGTTACAGGGTGTTTGGCCCCATAGTGCAAAGGTGTTCAGCAAGCGTAGAGAATAAGCATTGAATGTGCAGTGCGAAGGTTGCAAGAGGCAGCAAGGAAAATAAAAGCGAGAACACAACCACTAGAGGTGATGTAAGAGCAATGGGCAGACATTTTTGAAGAAACAGATGTGAGCATGTAGAGAGAGGAGCAGGAACAATGTGCGCAAGAATGCAAAATACATGAAGGGTGTTGAGTACACTGAGGCTGACGTGAGCGAGACACAGCAGAAGCTAAAAAAGCAAACAAAACATGATCAGCCCGGCAGGATACCAAGGGACACAAAGGAGAGAAAGGGAAATACATACAACAGAACACGCTGAACAAAGCGAAGAGCAAAAGCAGAGAGGTGGTGGCCAGTACAGAGTTACAGCAAATGTGAAGAGAAACAGACAGGAGAGGAGCAAGTGCTCTGTCAACAGGGGCGCGTGAGCAGGGCGGGCGGTGGGGCATTACGCGAAGTGGGGAGCCAAGTGTCGGGCACAAGGGACTCAGATGACGAAGGCATGATTATGCAGATTGTGGAATGCAAAAGGGCGTCAAAGTCCACAGTCCAAGAAAAAAACTAAAAAGGACCACGTAAGCAAAGATCAAGAGTGAGAGCAAGAAACAGAAACCAACCACAGAGTGCGACAGTGGCAAAGGCCCATGTGAAGAATACACTTGAATGGGTACAGGTGATGGTGACACGCAGAAGGAGAAAGCAGAGGCCCGTAGACAGGTTAAGCCGAAGGAGGTGGGGCAGAGGACACAGAAAAAAGAGGAGAGGCAGGCAGGAGGAGAGGATGTGCGGAAAGGAACGACGGTAAAAACTACAGACACTACGTAAAGACAGTGGCTGGCGGAAAAGGCGATTCATGGAGGACAGATGGAAGAGCAAATTGGAGGGTGAGTTTATCTCGCACTCCAGACCAATGAGAGGGCTCCTTTGTCTTGTTAATAGCAGACGCCTGCACCCCTTATAATAGGGACTGGCTGCTACCTGCGACTTCGTCACGGGTGAGAAAGACAGCACTGTACAGTGAAATGATGAATGATAATGCCGAGATGCAAGCTTCGAGGTCATTAGGGTGCGTGCGGAAAAGTCGGTACATGAGTCTGATGCAGAAAATGAAAGAAGAAGCACGACAACCCCATTGTCATGCATGTGAAGAATCACAACACCTGCAAAGACAGCTGAGACGAAACAGAAACCCGCAGCGAAGAGTAAAGCAAACATGTGACCGTGAACGAATACATATCTAAAAGAGTCAGTTCCTGCATTTGGACAAGTCTACGGGAAAGGCAACCCCGGGGAGCGAGCTCCCTTATAATAGGGATACCAGTACTTATTTCCATCTCAATACCAATAGCTTTATTATTATTACTTTAACTGATCAGGATATCTGATAAATCCTTATTGAGTGTCCATCACAAGTGTTTACTGCCTCACATGTGATTGTCACACTGTGACAAGAGCAGTCCATAGTGTACTGGATCTATCTTAAGACTTCCTTGTGGGGAGGAGTAAGGAGGAAGCAAGGGGAGCTGTGTTTGTTCACCCTTATCTTATCACTCAGCTATTTTGTCCTTGGTATAGCTACCAGGTCAATAGTCATCAATATCACCTTATAATATAACCTCTTGCTATGAGTGAGATCCGGGGACTGAGAAGATGAGCACAAACTTGTGGAATGCACAGTGAGCACGGAATAGAATACACCCTGAGACCTGAAGCAACACAGTGTGCACATGCACTACAAGAAGAAAGTCCGTCTGGTCGTCTCGAGCTCCGGCTGCAAGGACACAAAAGTCAGCTGGATGGCCTGATAGAACGATGAATTTTATTCACGCACCTTCCACATCCAGACATATTCATCTTCCTTCGGAGGAACCACCTTCGGCTGTTCCTCCTGCTCGCCCGTCTCTTCCGCATCCTCTCCTTCCCGCATAACGTCATCTTCCACATCAGCCTGTGATGGCTGCTCCACCTCCTTATCTACCTTCTTCTCCTCTGCCGCTTTCTCCTCTTCGAACGTATCAAACTCCAGGTCCTTGCTGACCTCGCCAAGGTTCTTGACCGCAGGCAAGCCTTTTCTGAGCGACCGAAGCTTCAACGTAAACCGTGGGCCAATCTCTTGTAGTTGTACTTTCTCTGCGGAGCGGAACGCATATCTGGATTACGTATAACACAATGTATCGTCAATACGCAACACAACACTCACGCTGATGCAAAAGCAATGGATAGGAAAAGGAAGCGCGAAGACGTACCGATGTCGCCTGAAGAATAGGAAGTCGCGTTGGTTGTGAAGGGTGACGACCTGTCTGCCTTGAAACTCCGGCATGGGTGGGAAGAGCGTTTGGAACATCCGGCCGACGGTGTGTCCAAGGCGGGTGACGAAGCCGTTGAGAACGAGTTCGGGGAAGTGAGCGGTGGGGCGGGCGTGTCCCTACCGGACGACAAAGGGTTAACGAAGGTCGTGAAGGTGTAAAAAAAGAGGAGTAGAGCGGGACGCACTGAGATCTTTTTTATTGGCTCGATGGAGGTGAGTTTGAAGTAGGCGGTGGGGCCGTAGGGTAGGTATACAACCGTCATCGCATCTGTACCAAAGCTATCAAGCACCACGCGAAGTAGAACAGTGAGAAAACGCACTTACTAGGCTTCTTCATATCCTCGTTGACGACCACTAAATGCGTATAGTCCCTCCCCGCTGCCCATCCCGCGATCCTTCCCATCTCATACCCCTTCCCCTTCTTCCTCCTGATCAACTCCGCACCAGGGAACACACTGACGAGCTCTTCACAAAATTCGTACGTCACCTTCGTAGCCTTTTGCGACGTCGTGACGAGGACTTTCGGAGGAATGGTGGGGTCGACGTCGCCGGAGAAGTATGAAGCGAAGGGGTCTGCGGAGATGTCGGCGGCGGATTCGTCTGTGGGTTGGTTGTTAGGGTCAAGTGAGGCGTTAGTGTCGTTGTTGGTGGTTGATTTTGATGATGAGGCAGCTGGCTGGGATGTGGAGGCATCTTCGGGTGCGGAGGAGGGGTTTGCGGTGAGCATCGAGGGGTCGTATTCACGCATGTTGTCCAGAGTCTTGGGCACATTCTCCAATTGTCGTCTCTACAGCAACATCATCTACAAGTGAGCCAGTAATATATACAATGTATTCGAATGCGCGCACCTTCTTCGCAGCAGGGTTATCCGCCTCTGCTTTCGCCTGAGCGAGGCGTTTCTGCAGTTTCGACTGGTTCTTCTGCTTCTTCAACTTCCTTGCGATCTCCTCTCGCTTCATCTTGTTCTTGATCGTCGACGGCTCGAATCTACTTGTCGGCATCTTGGATATACTATCTTTCGCTTTGAGAAGGTAGGTGGAAGGGTCTGAAACGGGTGTGGCAGAAGAAATAATTGCGCGCTAAACTTCAGCATTTCTGCGTTTCCCTCCACGTGGCCACACAGATCTCGATCTCACGTATAATCTCAGGCTTTCTCTCGACCTTGCTGGACAACTCAGACGACCTCTCCTCTGTGACGAACCGCCATGACCCGCCTACGGCCATCTCACCTCTCAATATGGCTTCTCCTGCTTGTCTCAGCGACGTGTAATGCCTTGCATTTCTATTTGGACTCAAACGAAAAGCGGTGTTTCCTGGAGGAGATACCTGCGGATACTGTCGTTGAAGGTGTGTTCGTCTGTGGCCATAAAGTGTGCGAAGTAAGCTGAGCAAGGTCTACGTAAACTTCTTTATACGTTTAGGACACTACAAAGCTTTGGAATGGGACGAGAAGCAGGCTAAGTACCTGGAAAACGATCAACTCGGTATACTCGTAGAAGTCGACGTGCGTCTTCTCCTCTACTTCACATCTCCGGGCTCATACAAACTTATCGCTTACCTCCGATATCACTCGCACAGGAACTCGAAACTGGCCACAACGTCGTCAAAACCCGCGGCCCCCACGACTCCCGCTTCACCTTCACCTCCCACACCTCCGGCGACCATGCCATCTGCCTATCCACCTCCGAAGGAAACACCTGGTCCACAGCAACGCACATCCGGCTATACCTCGACATCGTCGTCGGCTCCGTCAAACCCGACAGAGACCACGACCGGAGCCACGTGACGGAAATGTCACAAAAGCTCAGAGATTTGAACAACAAGCTTGAGGATATCCGACGCGAGCAGCAGTATCAGAGGGAGCGGGAGTCGAACTTTAGGGATCTGAGCGAGGCGACGAACTCGAGGGCTGTGTGGTATAGTGTGGTGCAGATTGTGGTGTTGATTGCGACGTGTGCGTGGCAGTTGAGGCATCTCAAGGTGTGTGCTGGTGTTATATGTTTGATTGTCAGACTGACGAGGTTGTACACGTAGCGATTCTTTGAAGATAGGAAGATGTGATCTTCTCGCCTTACGAATATCTACATTATTATGTGGCTTCGTGCTGTGCGCAGGGCCTTCATGTCAATACATCTACGTTTCGGCCTGAGTCTCCAGGTGACGACTATCAGTTCAACCAGGATATAAATGCGGTAAGGATATTGGTGGAATTCCGCAGCTAAATTCATTACACCCACGGCTCCCTGGATTGCTAGCCCTCTCGTTCGTAGTCTCTTCTCAAGACGGACCGTTGGTTCAATGCTTAAAGCGTCGCCTCCGTCTCTAGCCTGTACTCGGTGTTGAGAATGTTGAAACTCAGGTTCCACGGCTTGTTAACTGCAACGATGCACCGAACATACCTTGCACTGGTCAATTCGCCAGATAGCATTCGCGACCTCGTCTTCTACGGACTCTTCGCACGACCATCTGACTGGCTCTCATTCCTCAGTCGCGCTATCTCCTTACGAATCTGAAGATCCGTCAACGATAAGTGCATCCAATGCTTCCTTTGTTGTCCTCACTTATCATTATGTTCGCTGTGTATGAAATAAACGGCTTGTCTCGCCGATACATTAGGTAGTACTAAATTTGTGGCCATGGCGCATAGGTATCATCCGCACTATGTAGTCGTTGCTCACTGAAGACACGGCATGCGCTGTCACTCCTCAGGCTGAAGAAGATACTATCGTTAGATCATACTTCTGTTAAGTAACACTGAGCAGAGCGCACCTCGTCATTTTTGAATTTCTTGGTCGCGGGCCCATCATGCCGTTGGGTCGACTTCCTTTTACCGTCGGCCTGTTGTTGAACCTCAGCGTCGTGAACTTGATTAAGAAGTAAAGTGAACATGTTCGTATTGTAGCCGATCCGCTGCCATTCGAGGCGTTGTATTGTCTTTTGCCCATGAAAGTATTTGTTAGCTATGATGGACCTCTCTTTTGAGGTAGACTTTCCGGGGGCAGTTGAGACTACCAAGCGCCTTCGTAGCTACAAATGTTATCAACACGATGAATAGCGAGAACAAAAATTTGATAGAAAGGCATACGGGCTTTGCTAGAGCGCAAAATTCAGCGTTATTCAAGTCAGAAATTGTCAGGGAAGCCTTAAATGTCCCAGCGTAGTATACTCTTTCCTCCTGCTTATAAAACATCTCTCTTGTCTTCCCGATGAATTGATTTAGTGTGTTGGAAGGTTGCCACGTCGCTTCGCTGCCGGGCTCCCCACGCTTATAATGGGCACCGCAGGCATAAAGGATGGCAGAGCCGTTCCGTATGTCGACGGAGCATAGTTCAGGGCGATACAGCTCACCGCCTTCACACCTATGTTGGTTTAAGTTGCAATTCTGTGGTGAATGAAACCAAGATGTACTCACATGAGATGACGCACTTTCTAGAAGCGAGTTGAAGCGCAGTGAAATTATTGTACTGCAGATGGACATGAACACGGAGACGTACCGCGAAAGCAGTCGAAGGAACAGCACCTAACGGTATGCATGGCTGCGTCGTAGAGTTGGTGGATGTCTGGGCATAAATATACATAATTCTCAGACATCGCCAAACACCACCAGAAACAATAGACCGTACCGGTGACTGATCAACCGAGGCCACGGTTGGTCCATCTTCATCTTCGCTCGACTCGGAGCTTTCACTCTCTTGTTCGCTTTCAGAATCTTCTTCCTCTTTTGCACATTCTCGACCATTTTCATGTACCGATGACTGGTCAACCGAGGCCACGGTTGGTCCATCTTCCTTCGACTCGGAGCTTTCACTCTCTTGTTCGCTTTCGGATTCTTCTTCCTCTTTTGCACTTTCTCGACCATTTTCCGCCTCAGACGAGCTAGATGAATCACTCTTCCTCGCTATGAGAGAATGTCTATCCTCGCTATAAAGCCTTCATACCTCACTGTCGACCTCTGCTTGGAACTGGGAAAGGTGCGCCCGCAAACCCTTAAGGATCTTCGAAGAGTGATGAGCGTAGGTCGGGGGATTTGTGGACGTGTGGCGATGGAGAGCAACATGGCTTACTTTCTCCTTCTCCTTAGAGCGTGCGCGGAGCTCCTCGTATTTTCTCTCAGTTGCTGTCAGGCTGTTGACCTAAACGATGATATGTTATCTCAATCAGCGTGACCTACTAATGTCAACCACATATTGGCTACAAACAGACTCACGCTTTCTTGCAGAGCTTCTTCAGTAGCAGCGAGTCTTGAGGTCTTGATCAAGCATGATGCAGGAATTACTTACACGCGAGGCGGTTTCGGGGTGTACTTACGGTCGTTTGGAGTTCCTCTTCTACGGCTTGGAACCTCTCCGTCATTTCTGCCAGTTCCACCTTGAGACGTTCCACCTCATCTTTAGACTGGTTATTTTTTGCCCTACTTGAGTAGACATTCTCACAAAAATTAAGACTGAATAGAACGCACTGTGCATTGCCCTATCTGACAAGTAACATTCGCCCAGCCTTCCATGGCTTCCGGCTTGATGTACAGCTCATTTTTCTCCTCCTTGAGTTTCTTATTCTCCTCGCGAAGCTTCTCGTTTTCCTGGAGGTAGGTAGAACTCGCCACTTTAACCAAGTAATCAGGTTTGTCAGGCAGAACGTACGTTAAGAGCAGTCTTCATTGCTTCTCTCGCCTCCTTGACTTTCTGCGAGAGAAAGGCAACCAGTTCTGGGCCAATCTCCGGATCGCGCGCGACATCGTCCATGTCGACCTATTTCGATGATAGTACTGTAGTGGAAGAGAGCATGTATATGGCTGTCATACTACTTGGTCTTCAATTGAGTGCGAGTGATACCCGGCAAACTGATTTGGACGCCCGTAATACGTCGGTCATCAAACGCACTCATGCTCGATCATGAAGCTTATATGGTCCCAAAGGCAGAACAGCTTATATCGCTGCTTGATTCCGTACGTACTCAGAGCGCAGTACGGTAGTATGCATGCGGACACTCGAAGGTCTTCTCTCCAAACTACACAAATGACTCGAACATACACCTTCTTCCACTCTCCAAACTTCAATTCAAGTTACAAGTCGTCTCGCTTCCAACAAGCATGCGTGCTGGTAGTGTCTTCCATTCAGTACTGGACGTTGGCACTCAGTCCGCTGGCTCTTCAATCTTGAGCAAAACCTTCTTCCCATACTGTCCCTTCGCCAACTTCTGCATGACACCCCTCACCTTCTCCGTAGCAGCCTCATCGCTATCCCCACCCGGTATCCTCAACACCTCATGTTCCGCCTCCTTCAACTACCGCCGCGCAAAGTTCAAACCTCATAAGCACCTCGCACATCAACCTGTCATCAAGCACGCACCTTCAAAGCAACAAGCCTCCCAACCAACTCCTCCCTCTCCTCCACAGACGCCCGTTCATACCACCTCGACTGCCAAAACCCATGACACGTCAAGTTCTTAAAGATGAACAGCCCCGTAGGCAGACTCAGCGGCTCCTTCGACATCGCGCCGTATGAGACTAGGTGTGCGTCGTCGCCGAGGAGACGTAGGGCCGCGGTCGTTGTGGGACCGCTGACGCAGTTGAGGAAGAGGCGGATGGGCCGCCCGGATGTCCATTCGTTGAGCTGCGATTTGAGCGATTTGGGGTCGGAGGTGAGGGCGTCGTAGGTTATGGTTTGGGTTGCTCCGAGGGATGTGAGGTGGGCTTTGAGTTGGTCTATGTCGTCTCTGGTTGTCTGCTGTTAGCCGTGGCTTGTTGCAGTAGGGCGGGTGGTGTGAGTACTGACCTGTTCCTGACGAGGTTGAGGGTTTTGATGCCTCTACGCGCCGCTATCTGAATGACAGCTTGTCCGACCTGCGATTGTTCGTTAGTACGTGTGAGGAGACAGTCACGATGTAGAACAAACCGCACTGTTGGCACCTGTGGAGCGTGTGTTATATTCAGCGCTGCGGGCAAGCCGTGAGAGGACATGAAGTGCACGTACCGTTTTGAATCACCCAGTCCCCTTCCTTCAAGTCGACAAAGTTGTTCAGCATGTTATATGCTGTAGCGAAATTGACCTATACAGCTCCAATTAAAGGTCATACGCATCGCCTTGATACAGACGTTCGACTTACGGTCATTGTTGCAGCAAACCCGTCGCTTGCCTCGTTCGGTACTTTGGTGACATCCTCCGTTCTCAACGTGCTCGCACTCCTCCACGTACCACTCTGCGGCTTATTCATAACCACTCTATCGCCCTTCTTCAGTCCCTTAACACCTTCGCCAACCTGTGTCACCACCGCCAAACCCTCATTGCCTCCCACAAAGACACCACCACCATCAAACTTCAGACCCGCAAGATCGTCCACTTGGGCAGGCTTGGCAGGATACTTACCCTCTACGACGTTGATATCCGCTGGGTTGATAGGCGAGAGGAGGTATCTGACGTTGATAGAGGACGGCGGGGGCGGCGGGAGATTGGGGTAGGTGTATGCTTGGAGGACGTCGGCAGGGTTTCCTGGTTTGGGGAAGACGATGGCGCGGTTGGCCAGGGACACAGCCGATGTCGAGAATGCACGTGATATCAGTAGGCGGGAGGTGAACATGGTGGCCGGACGATGAAAGAGGCAATCCTCGAGGAGGAGGCGAGGTGGATGCGAGTGCGAGGCCCAGGACGGTGGCGCAACATCGAAGGCCATGACGCGGGTCGGTCCGGCTGGCCCGTACACAGGGACAAAATTCAGGCTCAAGCTCGAGGTCGCGTTTCTCCTCCCGCTCACCGTGTCTAGTGTTGCGCTCGACGCATCCAACGGCGAGTAGCGTGTATTTTAACTTATGATTATCGTGAGGTGCATCAAACCATGCAAGAAAATCCCGACACTGCGATTCCCTTCTCATTGTACGCTCTCTCGTTCCTCTGCGCCACGATTTATTCAACTCACGGTGCATGGACCGACAGCTTTGTGTCTCTCCTCGACGAAATTGCCAGCATATCACCCAGGAAATCTCATCAAACCGCTCGCTCAAAATACAAAGACGTCGCCATGCGCACGCTGAACAACTGGATCACAGAACTTCGCAGCCGTTTCTCCCCTTTACCACCGAACACCACCGCGGTGTTTTTCAGACTGTTCTTCCCCGAGGAAGATATCCAGCGTAAATACGGTATACAGGAGAAGAAGTTATCTGACTATCTGCGTGATATAATCAGTCCTGGTACTAGAGGTACTACGTGTGAGTGGGATAGAGTGCTTCAAGCTCAGCAAGATGCGACGTGTTTTGGGGAGAAAGTGGTGAAGGCTTTCAAGGTCATATCTATGGTATGACCTTCGTGTTCTATGCCCGCATATTATGCTGAAATATACGATACAGACTAGTGAAGACAGTCTGAGCATGCACGAAGTCGACGCCCTGCTAACAGAACTAGCGAGCACCTGCGCCTTCTCCTCCTCAAGTATCCGCCACTCAACCACCAATTCCAGCACAAAACGAACCCCACGCACCATCCTCACTCTCCTCTACACCTCCCTCTCCCCCTCCTCCTCAGGGTACCTCACCCAAATAATCCTCAAAGACCTCCGCCCGATCCTCTACCCCATCTCCGAGACGCACTACACCGCGTCTCTGCTCCAGTACAACGCGCGCTCGGTGAGTATGTTGAGTAAGGAGGACGTTATGAGGGCGTGGGATGCGAGTGGTAGGATGTTGAGGATGTATCGGGTGAGGGCGAGTCTTGAGGACGCTGCGAGTGCGTTTGAGAGTGAGAGTGGTAGTTGGGACGTCACGCCGCAGATAGGTGTACCCGTACAGGTCAGCGTATCCCCATACTCTCATATATACCACGCATACTCAAAATCTGGGACTTTGCCACGCTCGTAGATCCCCAAATGCCTAAAAGCCCGCGGCTGCTCAGACACCATCAAACACCTCCGCGGGTCCACCAAACTCTGGGTAGAGACCAAATACGACGGCGAGCGCGCACAGATTCACGTCGAGGTCGACGAGCGGGGGAAGTCGCGGATCACGATATTTAGTAAGAGCAGGAGGGACTCGACGATGGATCGGTTTGGCGTGCATCAGTGCGTATGCTCGTTCCTTTTCCTTTGCGCTTTATGTGAGTGGAGGTGAGTGTAGGTTGACGCTGATGAGGGTGTGGTGCAGTATTATTCGACAGGTGCTTGGGTTGTCTGAGAACGAGAACGATGACGGCGAGGGTGTTAGGTGTACGCCGAGGATTAAGAGGAACGTCATTTTGGAAGCTGAGATGGTCGCGTTCTCGGAGGCTCTCAACAAAGTCGACGGTACGCCTTGCTCTCTGCCCAATATTCTGACCACTTGCCGACTGTATGCGTATAATCTTAGAGTTTTGGAGGATCCGCTCCCTCATAGCGTCCACAGCCAGAGGCGTCCGGCACCGCCCTCCGCCAAAACCTCGTGCCAGCACAGACATAAACCCAGACACCGACTCAGACTCCGAGTATGATGACGATTATGAACAGGAAGCGTACGTCTCTTATTTCATTTCTCATCTGTACGCAAGCAAACTGACGGAAATCGAGCAGCGCATCCCAAGCATCCCTCCTCTCCACCACAGCACCCTCTACAACCCACCACCTCGCCCTCATCTTCTTCGACATCCTCCTCCTCGACTCCCGCTCCCTCCTCCAACACACCTACGCCCAGCGTCGAGCTATCCTCGAGGAGCTCCTCTCGCCGGGGTTGAAGGATGGGTATGCGATGCTGGCGGAGCGGACGTGCGTTGATGTCAGTATGCGTTCTGGCAGCAAGATTGGAGGTGAAGGGGAAAGTGGAGTGGAGAAGCTGGAGAGGGTGTTTGGGGGGCTGCTGAGTAGGCACGAGGAGGGTGCTGTTGTGAAGGCTGAGGAGGGTGTTTATGGTGCGCCATGGGGGCTGAGTCGGTGGGTCAAGGTAAATCTTAGTTTTCATTTCTTTGGTGCGAGCGTTGATGGTTCATGTGATGTGTAGCTCAAGGCGGATTACATTCCAGGGTACTGTAAGTATATAACAGACTGAAAAAATGGGGTTTACGGAGGAGGTTTTGCTCACCTTTCTTGTGCTAGGGGACGCTGTGGATCTCGCGTTGCTCGGGGCTGGGTGGGATAAGGACCGGGCTGCTGAGCTTCGAGGTAAGCTTCTCTTTCCCTTACCGCGATGTGCGCTGCCCATCTTGCTTATTCATCACTACGGTTCTTCAGTTTCCTCGTCGGTGTATACCACCTTCTACTTTGGTGCACTCGCAAACCCAGAAGAGCTACTAACAAATGTAAGCCACCCGTCACTATATGACCCTATCTCTCATGCAACCTGTCAACGAAACGCTAACTTCCATGACCATGCTCAGCCGGATGCGAAACCCCGTTTCAAAGGGATCTTCACGTCCTCGTACGGTCTCAATAGGGAGCAACTCGAAGAGCTGAACTTCCTGATCAGAAGTTCTGATCCTATGGCCTGCGAGTCTAATAAGAGGCGTGTAAGTCCTCCGCTCCTTAGCATTTGCATTCACCCTCTGACCGTTGGCCGCGTCAATGTGAACGCGCTGCTACTCTCTAGCCGCTACCAGAGATGCCTTACACGCTCGACATGGCCAAACATCTCAAGAGACCCTCGGTACTTTTGAAGACACCTCTACTGGCGGAGCTGTTCGGTGCGGGGTTCACGAAATCACCTGGGTGCACGGTAAGTGCTTCTCTCATCACCTTCGTTACCCAGAATACTCATGGTGTACTAACGATGACGGACCTCTCGTACCACAGTTTTATGAACTCCGTTTTCCCCGCATAACCAAGTTCTACCCTCGCTCCTCCCGTCCTTGCTTTTCCTCCTCCCCACATCCTTCCACCTCAACCTCAACCGCCACTTTCACCTCGTCGAACTGCATCTCCTACGCCTCCCTCCAACTCATAGCACGCGAGTCGGTAGGAAAAGATAGACCCGGTAAACCCGAGGAGGATTGGTGCAAGCAGCTTTGGGGGAAACCGGTGAGCCCATGCGTGAATGCGAGTCCGAGGAGGAGGAAGAGGGAGGAGGAGTGGGTTGGGCGGTTGAGGGTTGTTGATGGGTTGAGTGGGAAAGTGGAGGAGAGGGCAGTGAAGAGGATTAAGAAAGGAGATGGCAACGGTGTAGAGGATAAGAGTAAGGGTGATGATGGAGGTGAGAACGCAGGCGAGATGGGAGGAGCGAAGAGGATAGACGGCCCCAATGTGGGTGCCAAGTTGAGGGCGTTCGGGTCGATGACGAACGTATTTGCGAGTTCGCGTGCCCGTCATTCGAATCAACTTACAACAGGCAGAGTCGTCGCACTTGCGAGGGATTCTGTGATTGCCCATTCGCCTCTCGCTGTGACTGGGACAGACGATGCCCAGCCCGCTGAACAAAATATTCACATCAAGGTCGAATCGATCCCCACTTCGAGCGCAGAAGAATCATATCTAAACTCTGCCTCAGGATCGCCTCGCAAAGACTCAGCGAAACCACTCAACGAACTGGCACTTCCGACTCCTCCGCCGTCCTCCCCCATATCCACCCCAACCCTCTCGTCCCCGGATACACTCAAATACGCTCATACACCAATCGCCCAGTTTCTCTCCACGGCCGTCGTATGTCTCTTCCGCTCTACTAACTTCACACGTCCTTCGTGGAGAGTTCCATCGAGCCAGGTTATACCATCGCCGAACCGAGTCAACTCGTTTGACGCTTTTCTTCTCGCATGTGGGCTCTCGGATAGTGCAAGCGTAAGTGCGGCTTGTGAATGGGCTGAGCGAGGGGTGCTGTTTGTCGATGAAGAGGAGAGTGCGCGTGCCAATGCTACGATTAAGAGATTGGTTGAACGCAGGGCTGCTGTGTTACGTCCGGGGCCCATCGAGGATGTGGGGAAAAGGAGTGTGAAGCCGATCTTTGTTTTTAGTTTGAAGATGTTGGCAAAAGATGAGGTGGAGAGGGAGGATGATGTTGAGGCGAGGGCGTTATGCCGGTTAGGGTGTGATTAGAGAGTTGCCATTGACATTCAACTCGCTACCCAGACAATATCTTTATTAGTAGTTTATTTGGGACAACGTGTCATGTGTTGTAGATGTGTTTTGTAGCAGCCTATCCTCGCAGCCAATTTGACGTCGGATTGTACAGATTAAAGTTGTATTATTGATTCATAGATAGGAAAGTAAATCCAGGTTACGACGGCTACAAATGGCCCAGTATATCACAACGTCCAGCGAAACAATACTTCAGAGATGGTATTACTCAGCTGAATAGCAGGTATGGCATCCATACTTAGGAGTTCCTCGACACAGACCTTGATCTATCCTTCACCGCTACACCCTCCTCATCCAAATTAGGGTTCAACACCAACCCGCTCCCACCATTGTTCGCCTCACTTCCTTGCTTTAACCTCTGTAGATCTGCATAACTACTCGTCCTCCCTCCCCTCCCTTTGCTCTGCCCGTCAAGGTAGCCGAGCAGATTATCGTAATCCCCAACTTCGTCTTCCGAAAGCTCGTCTGCTGGGGTGCTGGGTTCTGATGGTCGAGTCGAAGAGGGTGTAGAGGAAGTCGAAGGGTCGGACGAGCTCCAGGCGCGGGAGACATGTGAGGAGGTACGGGACCAGCCGAACAGTTGTTCATCCAGCCATGTCTGTGAAGGTGGGAGGGGTACATGAGTTGGACAGCGAGAAGACAACGATGGAGGTACGGACCATGGGGTGGTTGAGTATTTTGCCCTGTGCATCTGTCTTTCGTCTGCGGATGCTATTCTCTGTGTACGGCGGCGGGAGACTGGTAGACGGCACGAGTATTCGAGTCTATAAACACCTGTCAGGCCAATAACATACAATGCCTTTCACGCACGCCACCTTACCTCGTCGAAATCGTCAAATACCTTTGGCCCAAACTCCTCGCTAACCTCTGCCAACTCCTTGCTCAGCTCGACTCTCATATCCTTCAACTTATCCAACACCTTCTGCTGACCCGGCACCAGAGCAATCACTAGAGGTCTGAGTGACTTCAGCACGTCCATTCCTGCCTCGCCAAATCGTAGAGCCGCGTATCCGATGAATGGGAGCGAGAAGAATACGTATATGGGCGCCCAGATAATCACAGATAGAGAGGCGTTGGAGCGAATGAGGATGAGACAGGCGAGAATGGAGTAGAATATGTAGAGCAGGGGAGTAAGGCCTAGGGAGATGAGGACCTTCCAGGTGGCAAGAACGTCGCGACCGGCGATCTTCACGTCAGAAGCAGCAAGGGCCTCTGCGTAGTACGGAGTATTTAGTGACGAGGCTGCCATGGAATTCTGCATTTGCTCACCTTTCGCCTTCTTTTTTGACATGATGGATGCGGTCAGGAATATAGGACCACTGAGGATAACGCCAGGGAGCGCGAACACGCTCCACACAGTGAGTAACAATAGTCGGGAGCAGAGCAACCCGATCGTCTTCCAGCTTCCCTTACGTGCAACGGGAACCTGGGGCGTTGTTCAGCACTTAGTCTCGGCTTGAATTCAGCATTGCTCGTAGGTACTCACCTGGTGGTCTCGCAAGCCCAGATCACGACATAGTCGGTTGTACTTCAAAACCTTCTCCTTCAGCTGTTGTACGCGCGGCTCGTCTTTGAATTGCTGGTACGCGGTGAGGAACCGCTTGTTGAGCTCGACGACCTGACCAAGACTCAAGTGTTGTCCAGGTGTGACATAGAGACGTCGTGCTACTTGTATGACCTGGATCCATACGCTCAATTCAAAGTCATGGTTGTCAGACCTAAGCGATACTCACCTGCAGCGTCTCGTAATCTGGTGCCCTGATCGTCACCGTCTTCAATGCGTCATAGATCAGGTTCAGCAACTTGCTAACCGCCTCCCGCTTCTCTGGCCCTCCTTTTTTGAATAGCTCAACCATTTCCTCGTCTACATCCATCGCATGCCCGAATTCCACAACAGCGCGTGAACGGAACTTATGCGGATGGAAGTAGTAGAGACCGACAGGGACGATCTTCACCTTGACGTCAGGGTTGTTGGCCATAGCTCCGAGGGCCATAAGGGAGACGCCTGCTTTGAGGGGGAGGAGGTCGCTTCGGTCGTGGCTACCACCTGGAGTAGAGCTATCCAGTTTATGAGACTCGATGAATGGAGACATGCAATCTCACCTTCTGGGAAGATACATATACATTCGCCATCGTTGAGAGCTTCGTACACATGCTTGAACGTTTCGGTTTGGTCGACGTGGGGCAGCTTCTTAAACTCCAGACCCTGCTTCCCCTCCGCCTTCAACTCTGCCAACTTCGCGCGTATTCTGGCAGTACCCTTTCCCGTCGTCTCTCCTCCAAACTCCTTCTTCACTCTCAGTTGAGTATCAGAAATGACTTCGGTAACTTCTGCGGATGTGGAGCCGACGGACTTCGGGAGGAGAATCTGCATGCGCGGCTTGAACTCTGTTAGGAAGGAGGTGTTGTGGCCGATTACAAGGCATGGGTCTTCATCGGATATGGACACAAGCCCCTTGCCTGCCGACGCGTAGTCTGCGGCGCGTGCAACGGGTACTGCACGCAAAAGAGGGTCACACTGTATCAGTAACGCTTGGTATGTTAAGCCAATGGGGCAGTACTCACTGCTCTTGACCAGACGTGCACAGAATCCGACAAACGCCCTGCTCATACTCTTCGCCGCCACAAGAAAACTGATTCTCCTTCCAGTCTCTCGATATACCTGCACTGCTACGAGGAAATCCAGGAACTATTGACCATTGCATCGTGGTCAGACCGGCGCATGCGTTCGCGTTTGGTACTTACCTGGTTATGATGCGGCGCCGCGACAAATATAACTGGACCATCTTTCGGAATGTGATATGACCCTCGTGGTCTAATCTCTCTGAAGAAGATGTTGATTATAGTCTGCCAGAACAGCAGAGCGAGGTCGTAGATGAGGTTCCCAAGCCATGACGGCTCTTTGTTGGGCATGCTCGTGGGCTAAGCACTATACAGATGATTTTGCGTACGACCAAAGGCCTTTTGGTGAGGATGATGATGGGAGGAGACAAAGCGGCGAGTTGTGTATTGTGCTGTGGATGACGAGCATAGTCACGGTTGGGGTGAATCTAATCGCATGGGCGGCTAATAGTATGGAATATGATCGACTCCTCCCCGCTTCTTCTCAAACAACCACCATGACCGTACACATGTTTTACATTGATATTCCAACTAGCAGCTTGTTTGGGGACCATGATGAACCAGCCAGTAAAAGGTTGCTCTGATGCCCTTGTTGCCCGAGGAATCTGCAATGAGGTACGAGGAACAATGCTGTTATGAAGTAAATCCCGCTCAAGGTCACCCCGAAACACCAGCGCTGATGAGCTGGTATACAGCTGTAATAGACCTGCTTGACATTGCGTTCAAGCGTGCACCATGAAGCATGCAGACTGCCACCATCGCCCATAAGTTTCGCCAGGTCAGAGACAACGCTCAAGAGTCCGGTCCCAGGATGGACGTTTCACCCAATGTCTCGCGTCGTCATATAAGCATACTTGCCATTACCGGACAGAGCTCGTTCTCCGGCTTCTTTCCTCTTTGAATATCCAGCATGGCCTCGCTCTCAACATTCAAGTCACCTTTTCCTTCGGTCTCCGTCCCTGAGACCTCTCTCTGGCACCATATCACCAAACAAGGCACCAACTACCCTCGGACGACGATAGCGCATATTGATGCTGTCACTGGTCATTCGGTAGACCGCGAGGCGTTTGAGAAGCAATGTCTTGAGCTTGCATCTGCGCTGAGGCAGGCCGAAACGAAAGAGCTGGTTAAGCTGGAGAGAGGAAGTGTGGTGACGGTGTTTAGCCCTAATTCGATATTATATCCGCGGGTTCAACTAGCCTTGGTGCGTATTGCTCTTTCGATATGAGATCCAGATATTAACCAATCTTTTTTCGCCCATGTTAGATCGCTGCCGGTATTTGTGGTGCGTTTGCCAATGCTACTTACGTCGAGGACGAGCTGGCACACGCGTACAAAATCAGCAATTCGTCACACATTCTGGTGCACCCTTCGCTGGTCTCTGTGGCTATAGATACCTTAACGTCCCATCTTGGATACTCCGAACACGAAATCAGGAGTCGCGTTATCATCATGGCGAACAAGCCAGAAGTCCCCGCGGAGCTCGCCCGGCTGGGTCTACTCGACATAGACGACATCCTCTCGGACAGGAAGCCCATCCCCTCCGTGCCAGAGCGTTTCGATGGTAACGATGCGCATACGATCGCCTCTATCTATTTCAGCTCAGGTACAACAGGCCTCAGCAAGGCAGTTGGCCTCACTCATTACAACATTAACGGGTTACTAAGTATCTGTCTGGCTTCTTTCCCTCACTACGTTCATGGCCTCGATACTCTTGGGATCGTAGTACCTCTCTTCCACGTCCTAGGCGGGCTGTTGCTCATCACATACGGGTATTTCGTCGGAGTCCCTACCGTGATCATGCCTGGATTCCAGCCACAGCTATTTTTAGAGAGTATTCAGAAGTATCGAATCACTGTAAGTAGAATAATATGCGTCTCCGCCGTCTCTGTTCCTCCTGACACCGATTCTGGCTTGTCGCGCAGAACCTGGCTCTCGTCCCGCCTCTACTCAATTTCCTTGTTTCTCATCCCCTCGCGGCCGAATACGATTTAACCTCACTGCGCTTCCTCATGGCCGCCGCAGCGCCGATATCCCCTGCGGTCTTTCCCTTGGCCCAGAAGAATTTCGCACAGCGCGGAATGAAGGTGGACATCGTGCAAGGATACGGCCTCACTGAGAGTAGCACGTCTCTAACATATAATCCGGTTGAGTCTGCCCGACGCAAGCCGCATTGTATTGGTGTGCTACTAGCCAACTGCGAGGGGAAGCTAGTTGACGAGGAAGGGAAGGTTGTGAGACGTGGAGAGCCGGGAGAGCTGTGGGTCAAAGGGCCGAACATCTTCAAGTACGCATCTTCCATTTCTGTATCTCTCAGCCTGAATGCTGCATATCGACGCTGAACGAACACTCGCAGGGAATATGTGAACAACCCACAGGCTACCCAAGAGAGTTTCTCCGTGGACGGATGGTTCAAAACGGGAGACGTTATGGTCTTGGATGATGAGGGCCTGTTAACGGTCATCGATCGTCGGAAAGAGTTGATTAAGTATCAAGGGCTTCAAGGTAAACAACCTTACCGCTGTTACGAACTTTTGAATTCTAACTTGCTCTTCGTCCAGTTGCTCCCGCCGAGCTCGAGGCGGTCTTGTTCACCCATCCCGAAGTGGCAGACGCAGGGGTTATCGGTGTGTATTCGGAGAAAGATACATCTGAGGTGCCGCTGTGCGTGCGACATGCTTATCTATGGGATTCTTAATCGTCTGACCTTTCCGGATCCGGCACTCATCTCAACAGAGCGTACATCGTACCGAAGGACGCTAACCTTCTCTGCGCGTCACCATCTGCGCAGGAAGCAGCCAAGCAACAAATTCATCTTTGGTTGAAAGGCAAGGTTGCGCCTTACAAGGCGTTGCGCGGAGGTAAGCTGCCTATTGAGTTTCTGTCACGGTAGTGGCGATAGGCTGACGTTTAACGAATGAGGTATAACGTTTATCGAGACTGTTCCGCGTAGTGCGTCTGGAAAGATTCTGAGGAAGGACTTACGCAGCCTGCACCAGACACGAGGCGAGAAGGGGCGTCTTTAGTTATCTAGAAGTCCTAAGTCCTCTTGAGTTGTAGAGGCTTTCTTTGTCTTTTCTTCGGGATCCCGCATGGCTTCATCTACGGCGGCAGGCAGGTATATAGCAGAGAAAGTTTTGCGTCGCACTCATGTCAGCATAGATTCTACTCCAATAACATCGGGTGCTGTCTTCCAAGAGTCCTCGGACGCAATACGTATGATTGATTCGCTTTAAGGCGTCTAAGTCTGCCATTGTGGCGTGCGAACGTTCGACTCGATGCTTATTTCAGAACCGCTGCCACTGGGCATCAACCCGGGTTTTCCCAGCAGGAAACGCTCAGGATACCTCGAATTTCCTGAGGGTTTCCTGAGGGTTTCCCGTTAGGAAATACCCAGGATACCATACAAAAAACGACCATTATCCTGAGGGTTTCCAGGCGGTTTCCTGGTTAGACGCCTCAGATATAGTTACTAGCGCCGTCTGGGTAATAATCGGAATTCCATTATAATCGTCATTTTCTCATGAATACGCAAATAAATCGCATTTGGAACAGGCAGATACATGGTAGGCAGTATATACAGAATCCGTTGAATGACTTGGATGCTCGAGTGCTCGAAAGCCAGCCCAGAACTGCCGCCATCACTGTTTGACAGAGGATCCGCAGAGGAGTTCGAGTCCATGCAAGCCTTCGTGCAGAGCATGTCATTCACGTCGTCCGCCTCGTCCGTGTCGGAGTAGAGTATGATGATCGTATGGGCGTAGCACTTTATCTGAGTACTATATCTGATAGATATGTAAGTCTGCTATCGTTTGATGCTTCAGCTGTGGGCCGTGCGCAGGAAGCCGCCTACCTTCGACGCCTAATCCATCAAGAATCGCATTTTTCGTATGCCGCGTCCACTAAGCACGCCTAAAATGCAGCCATATGCATATGGTACATGGGGAGTCTGTATGATATTGATAAACAAGATGAGTTTCTGTCAATTGTCCGTGCGCTCAAAGCAATTTGTGGGACTAGGGCGACATACCTTCGACGCTGACTCCGTCGCTGAGTCCACCAGATTTCCCCTTACGTGTATCCTGTAGTCTCCTCGTCTGGAAATGCAAACACCGTCCATAAGCATCTATACAATACTAAGGTCAGCCTCTGTCTTAATCTCGAGCATCACTGCTGCCTATGTGAAGGGAAGGATGGCATACCTTTTTGCTTAAAACCCGACGTACGTCTTCCGAGACTCTGTGTGTTCTCTTCGCATCTTACCCCGCGCGAGCAGCTTTTCGGCAGCGAGACACAGCTCGTAGTGGCAGGTGCTTCATTCCAGTGGTAAGTTGGCCTGTCGTCTAGCTTCGCAGTGAGTATATCTGCATCAATTCGCGCACATCACTTACCGTGTCCGTTTCCCACTTCAGATTCACCATGTCGCCATCCGGACAGTCCAGCAAGCGTGGTCCCGACGGGCGATCAGCCTCTGTGGACCCGCAGAGCAAACGTACGCGCGTTGGTGGCCCAGCATCCGAGCCCATTACGCGTGGCATCGCTCCAGGTGCCTTTCAGAACCCTTTTGCAGGGCTTCCCTTCGCCTCCCAAGGTACTCCCAGACCGTCAGCTCAGCTGCAGACTCCCCCTCTATCTGGGAGTCAAGTCTTCCCTTTCGCCCTCGACCCTTTGCTAGAAGGCGTCGGGTTCCCACCCACCATGGACCTGAACTCTATCCTTTCCGGCTCCGCGGGAGCTTCGCGTACGTCGACACCTATGCCGCCACCTTCTTTGAATCCCACTCCTGCCGAGTTTGGCCCTACTTCCACTCGAGGTAATGATCACCCTCCTCCTCGAGCTCGTGCATCCACCGTTACTGCCGGCACCTCCAACACGACGTGGAAATCCTTGAGCAGTAGCTTACAGAAGCTCGAGGAAAGGATGGGAGTTGTCGAGTCTGCTGCTGTTCGTCGAGCTGAAGTCCTCGACTGTCTCTCTGCAGACGTTGACGATATGAAGGCGAATATCAGCAAACTCGAGACACAAGACGAGAGTAATGGACCTACCAATCAGAAGCTGAAGGAACTCGAGACTCAGATCGTTCACGTCGCTTCGTTTGCTGCTAAAATTTGGAATCAATTGCAGGCAAACCAGGGCGCGGGCGCAGGTGCAGCCCCTCCGCCTCCCCAGCCCCAGCTGCCAGCTGTGATCACCGACGCCGAGTGGGAGGCCATCAAGGGCAGAGACGGGATGATCAGCGTATGTCAAGTGTATTACATGAGTTAGACAACAGTACTCACACTTCAACAATCCTCAACAGGCACTTGCGCGTTCCCTGATGCGTACCTGCATGGGAGTTAAGGGAGCCAGCGACAGGACACCAAAGATGCTTGCACCAGGCCAGTTCTGGAGTGGGCCCCCTGAAGACAAGGGTCGCCTTCTTCGTCCTGATTGGCTAATCTGACTCAACAACATGGTGTGGGTTTCCGAACTGGTGCAGAAGGGTCTGACCGACGGCCCGAGTTACTACAAACCTGATCTCCCAACCAGCACCAAGGACTTCTATGACTCCCTGACCGCGCCTGAGCTCGAGAAGGCGATTCGGAAGTACTGGAACACTCTGCATGCCAAGTACACCGACCGCCTGAAGCCCGACAGCGTAAGCAGCAAGAAAATTCGTGACAATCGGCGTAGAACCCGCAAAGCTAAAGTAAGTCCATCATTCGTACAAGAAACGATGATAAAACACTCACCCTTCCCATAGAAAGCAAAGAATCGCATGGACCACCGGGACAAGATGCCGGAGCTTCTGTCTGCAGAGCACAACTGGCGCTTTGAGACCGTGTATCAGTCAGACGACGAGACGGCTGAAGAAGGAGAACTTGAGGAAATCAAAGCCGCCAAAGCCGCCAAGAAGAATCAGAAAGGCGGAGCGGACAGAGAGGGCAGTGTAGACGAGGATGGGCAGATGAACCAGGAGGTGGACGAGCTGTCGGATGCTAGTGTGGATCCACCTGAAAATGAGCAGGGACAGAAGCCATTGGTCAGACATAGGCCCGAGTATCGTACCAAGGAGGTGTGTGTATTGCGCTCACCGGATAACGATCGCTACTTACGGCTGCCGTGTTGCCTAGGAGAATGACATCTACAAGAGACTGGACGCATACTCACGTACCCCAGGTATGCGTGCGATCGTTCGAGGTGCTCCGTCGACAACAGGCCTACCTCGGCGCAAGGGCACCACTAGCCTTGATCGTATGATTCCTCGCACCGCGATTGACCCCGCCTGGTTGGAATCTCACCCCGAGCAGAGCGGCCGACTTTACATTCGCACATTCATTGAAAAAGAGGCACCTGAGGAGGTACAGGAACAGGGTGCGGCAGGCGATGATGAGCGTGGGGACGGCGAGCTTGATGAAGAGGACCTGTACCTGGATTAACCCTCTTCGTCACTCTCTTTGTTCTCACCATGGTTGATGATGATGTCCGGTTCTTGAGCGTCCTGTGCATATGAAACATTAGATGATAGTCGCATTAAACCAAAATAAACTGTACTGAAAGATAACTCGTATGACTTACATGGCATATGGACATGGTGACCCAGAAACGAAGATCCTTGGTGAGAACCAACGTACCCAATGCGAAATGGCCCCATAGCTTGGTGACAGGAACGACCTCTGACCGGCTAAGCTCTCCTGCTTCCCAGATGCCAATGCCCAAATCAGCAGAGCTGTGCAATCGTACGAAACAACACGTCAAACTTTTGTATCTTTGTAGAGATGCGAACTCACTAAAGATCCCAAGGCATATCTGGTGCGAGCGGATCAGTTACAAACTGTCGAACGATCGCACAGGTATGCTCCAGCGGTGGTAAGTTTGGATCTCGTCGAGTATGCTTGATGTGCAGAATGGCCGCGATACGGACAGGTTGGCGATTTCCGATGAAAGCGTGGCAGTATGGACGTCCGCCGTGCTTAATATCTGATCCATATCGTAGCCCATTGACGGTGATGTACTTGTACACTCGGGCAGATGACGAGGAGAATGGTTCACCCAGTGCGGGGGGTGCTGTCTCATGGACAATTGCTAATTTCTCGCGCCAGACATCCTGCAGGTGAGATAATACAAGTGAGTATGCATCACAGGGCCCGGGGACAATGTCGTCCGTCTTAAGGTCGATCGGCTGCGAGTGCCTGGGATATTCGATGGTTCCTAAAAACCGATGTAAGTGTTATAAGTGTACAACATAACGTTCACCACTACATTACCATCAGCTGTTTCGCTTCGAGAGGCCAAGGAGGCCATGAGGGTGTTCCGCCGTGTCCCTTTCTGCTTGCCGTTGAGGTAGGACTTTAATGTCGCTGTGATTTCGCGATCGTCATCAGTAGGATCCTCGACAAGTTCCATATGTGATATCTATTAGTCGTAAGTCGGAACAAGTATATGATCACAAATGCATAACATGAACTTACCAAGTCCGACATGAGTGAATACTTTATCCACCCTCGCATCAGCGTGGCCTCCAATTCACCCCCGCCATCCTCATTGTGATGGAACTTCTTGAGAAACCCGTTGTGTTGCTCCATCGGGTAACCCCAATAGCCATAAGGAGGTCCGTATGCCAGTAGAAATGTCGGGTTGTGTTCGGAAAGATGGAAGTTGGGTGTAAGATGACAATTCATGCGGGCCCAGCCGCGGCAGGCACTGCTATGGTACTGGCCTGCGCGAGTGATCTCACTCGGCGTGATGGATCTGGTAGCGTAGATGCGAATCGAAGAGCAGTGTTTAAGCACGCACTTATAATGCTCTGTGTAGCTTCGGCCTATGCGAGTTTGCTCCTCGTGGGGACCTTGCATCTCTTCTACTCCTACGACGTTCTTGTCACGCGCACGTTCCTTCTGGCGACGACTTGACAATAGATTTTCTTTCTTTGACTCCGCCTGCGCAGCCTTGGTATTGGCTCGTGGACGAGGTGCGTCGGTATCGGGTATCTTGCCATTGATCTGCCAGGCAGCGAAGAGGGCAGGTGGTAATACGTTTAGAAGATTGCGCCACTGATCGGCCTTCAATGTACCCTCGTCAATCTGTTATATGGACGGCGAAAGAAGGGTCATTACTAGTGCTCTGGTGGAGAGTAATGTTAAAGCGAGCACTCACCTTGGATGGTACTCTGCCAATCGAGCCTGGCCATTCTACACTCTCCAAGAAAGCAGTAAACTTCTCCATCGGTTTGTCAGTTTGGCTGCGGGCTGTTAGCAGACCACCGCCCAGAATAATTTCCCTCATGATGTGATGTACCTCTCCTGTAGATTTCAAGAGTGTTACCATGCCGTGTATCATTTGAGACGTAACTTACCTAAGAATGTAGCATGCATGAACTCCAAGGGCGAGCATTGCGCCGGCAACCACCCTGGCAATGAATTCAGGGACGACCAACGTACTCCTTTCTTGTCTGCAATTTGTTCTCGTAGTTCCGGTCCAGCCCTCTGCGACATGAATGCATACTTGAGGTATCTCCAATCATCGCGAAGGTGAAACTCTGTGAAATGAAAGGATGCTGTGAGGTAGATCAAAGCAAACAGAACCGATGACAACCTACTCTCTGGGGTAAAGCAGTCTTCATGCGTCAAGGACGTGACTGTTTGCGAGCACCACGGACACATAAAGTATTGGCTGCTATGAGAGCGCAGGCCGATCAACTTTCGTGTAGCTGGAAGATCCGAGGAGTTGAGCAATAGTTGTCCATGCGTTGGTACACGCTCGTGAGAGCCATGTGCTTTGAGCGACACGCCTGTGAGAATACATGTATTAGTGTGAGAGAGCGTGAGTGTTGATCACAAACCTTGCCCGAAAATATGCATTTCTTGGACAAAAGGCTCGATCACAGCGTTAAGCTGCTCGAGAGACGGCTCCGATGGACCAGGTATGACGCATAACAGTATCGTCTCTTCGCGTTGGAACCTCTTAGTTCTCGGATTGTTGAGTATGGTAGCATACATGGCGCCACATGAATAACGGCCTGAGAACTTGTTCGTCTTCATAGGCGTGAACCTGAGAGCATATGATCATTGTGTCATACATTAGTATTGTCTGATATGGGTGATATTGAACTCACCAGTCGATGTTTATCATGATCAGCAGCCCATTGGGTAGGAGAACAAAGCGTTGGTTGATCTCAGAAGCATCGACATCTTCGATGCCCCATTGACCACCACGACGACGAGATAAACCTGCCTGAGCCGCACGCCAAGCCCATCCATCATGAATATCTCGCAAAGGCTGCTCGTGGTCATCGAAGGCGTCCAACCCAGTTCGAGCTTCAGGCGCAGCGGGACGGGGTTCATCTTCTGCAGTGCGCCAGTGTTGAAACTCCTGCAGTTTTCCAGGACGTAAGAGCATGCGTTGTATCTGGGGAATGATGGGGCAGGTCGCGAGAATCTTCACGGGAACGCGCTTGTGGCCCTTGGTGAGTCGTTTAATAGTGTACAAGCGTCCCTTACATCGTGCCTTCTGGCACATTGGACCTGGCAGCTCCAACAGTTCGCTGGAATGATGTCGGTTCCAGCAAACGTCGCAGACGAAATAATAATTGATGTACTTGTCGGGGTCCACGCCTAGACGACGTTCAACAGTACGAAGGGTCTGCGCCATCTTCTCGAGGTTCGGAATACGCAGATTGAATCGAGCCTCCATCCCCCTCAATGTCGCGAGATGACTCCTCAATTGGCTTTTTACTGACTCTTCTGTAGCGTGGTTGAATGTCGCATCGAGGAACACTCGTAAGTAGATATTCCGCACAAGGGGGTCTTTGAAGAATGCTGATGGAAGGTCCTGATCAATATCGTAGTCCTCAGCCTGTGGGTCTTCGGGCGGCTCCATATCGAAGAGGGCATCTCGCTGTACAAAGAGCGGATCATGCTCGACGTCCACTGCGTCAGCATCTTCGGCGACAGGGTCATCATCGGAGGCGTAGGGAGCTGCACCTCCGTCATCTACAGAGTGAGCCCAATCCGAGGGAGTCGGAGAGCGTGATAATTCCAGCATAGGGTCTACAGAGCAGAATCCACAATATTATCAGACTATATGCGCTTACAGTTTGCGAAATTAACGTTACCTGGCAGATCTCCGTCATTTAGGAACCTGGGATTCAGGAACGCATCTTGATCTAGCTCTTCGTTTGAGCTCACATCACCATGCGGCGGACCACGAGGCTCTTGAACGGCGTCGTTATCAGAGTCGTGCGCCTGCTTAGAGTTGGCATCAATTTGGTCATTATAGATTCACATTACAGCACTCACCGCTTGTTGCCACATCGGTATATGGCCGAAGGGGGATTTGTGGCGAAGTTCTTGGACGTCGTTGTCCAGTCCGCTGGTCCCATGAGTACCATGCTCTCTGATATGTTGCCGGATTGTTCTCTGTGTATGCATAGCACCTCCTCGCGCTGCGCACTTCTTGCATGGACATGGATACTTAGCTGAGCGACCTCCGGTCATCTTGGGCACAATTTGTGGTCGCTAGTATATTCTCGAAAATGCGTCGTCGGTGAATGAGTTCAAGGAGGAGGTCTGACGAGAGTTGCCTTAATTGGCACTTATGGGCGCTTGTTAACTTGGCGAAATTCATAGAAGTCATCGAGTGCCAGTGCGCGTTTTGTACAGTCTCCCGCATCATCATCTCCTGCTATACTCAACTCGTCATGCAAGCCCACAACGACGACTGGTACAAGCTGTGCCCCATCATATGCATGTCAAACACAGCCGTGTTCTACGGCAAAATGCATACAACACATCGCGCATCGCACAGAGTAGCTCCTTGTACAGTAGCCAATGGACCATAGTTTCCTCGCAACATTCAAGTGTATTATTAGTGGAGCCGTTCTTGGCTATTCTACGTCAGTCGAGGCATGAAAATGAAAGACTGATGGCTTCTCATAATTACAACTGCCTTTTTGGGCAGTGTCCCACGTTGTACGTCCTACGCCAAACTCCCGCTTACATTTGCAAGCCCAATTCAAGTTAAATGTTTGCGAATTTGGTAAGCCATCAAGCTTCACCCGACAACGGCTTTTCTTCATTTCGCAGGAGAAATTAACGCACTAAAACACTCACTCTTACCATAGAATCACATTTTGAAACATCACGAGCTTATCCGAACAATACATTAGGCCTCAGGCAGTCGAGTTGTTAGCAAGCAGGCTTGCTCAGCGCTCACCTATAGCTTGCACCTTCCGAGCCCTGTTGCGGTCGCACTCAATAATGTCCAAGATATGATGAAATTCGTGCGAGGTGATATGCGAGGTGCTAAGTTACAGGTTTGCGTAAAGTTACCTAGAACTAACGTTGAGGTCAATGTTTGTTGGTCCCGGTGGCTGTCTATATAGAAGCCGACTGCAATGCGTACTGTTAAATATACGAAGCAAATTGATAATTGAAGGAAACATCCTACCCAGTATTCGATATAGGCTGCTTAAAGCAGCCCGAGTTCCTTCCTGTGACACATAGTAAGCCGGAATCACTGGCATCATGATGAGATGAGTAAGAACGCACGCCAGGGACTTCTGAGACTGGGGAGCACAGCTATGGGAGCCCACAGTCTCGTCAGGCACATCAACGTCCTTCTGTGCCCTATTCCTGGAAAAGTCCTCTTGTTCATCGTGCTCATCGATGTCGCCTTATACCCCACTGGTAATACGCAAATTAGCGAGGACCTGAGGTGCGCATGCATGTACTCACCGGTTGAAGTCATTGTGTTCATCAATAATCGTCGATCCCGCTGGGTATGCGGTGGTATGGACGCATTTGGGCGAGGGACTGGGTGGCGAAGTGGCTTTATCGACAGATCGAGAGTGTTTGCTCCTGACAGCCTGATGCAAAGGTCAGTCAGGCGAGCTCTCAGCAGAACAATCGGGGTGATTATCCTCTGCTGTACTATTGCGGAGTGTGAGCAATGCAAGCATGGGTGACACTAGACGACGGACTTACCGAGGTACGGGTAAGCAGGCTGCATTCGCCTCCGACTCAGCGGTGTCTGGAAGTTTGTCGTATGTGGTGTTTAACCTATACACATACATGGCTGCAGTTAATATCTGGTTCGATTTCAGTCTATAGATTGACTTACTGCAGTGCGTGAGGGGTGGGACCTGCCGGTTTGGGTATCTGAGCGTCGATAACTGCTTCCGCAAGGGCGACGGGTCTGTACTCGTCGTGACGGTGATGGGTGTTGAGTAGTCAGTCTTGCAATTGCTCATTCCGGCAGTCGGACTCGACTGAAGCTTGCTCTACTATTTATGGTAGACATGGATGTCAAGCCGCGCCCGCAGGGAATCGAACTCGCGACATGATTGGTATTTCTTAGGCTCGTCCCCAGCCGTTCTGCCGCTGCGCTTTCCAGAACGGCTGGTATATTA
>JAXQGN010000358.1:0-32522 GCA_037039805.1 Irpex sp. M6601 | reverse complement strand
ATCAGCTGCAGCCTGGGCGTTGGCAGCACAACCACC
Source organism: Irpex sp. M6601 (assembly GCA_037039805.1). NCBI lineage: Eukaryota > Fungi > Basidiomycota > Agaricomycetes > Polyporales > Irpicaceae > Irpex > Irpex sp. M6601. The sequence goes on along the minus strand of JAXQGN010000358.1, from coordinate 32,486 downwards.
GAGCACAGTGGGAGGGATGTCAGGGATATCAATGCCAGAGGCCTTGACCTCCGCGATCCACTGTTGAACCTCGGGAGAATCAGTCGGAGGAGGCTTATCGAGAGGGGGATAGTTCGAAGGCGCAAGCGTTGCGACTGTAGCTTTGTAAGTATACGTTGTCAGAATGATGTCTACCAAATGCTACTTACAGTTAGGCAGAGGAGGGGCATTCGGGAGGAAGGTGGGGGTAGTGCCAGGCGCAAAGGTTGTGGTTGCTCCGAGAGTGGGCTGGGTGGTAAGAGTACCTGGAACGATGAAGCTCAAGGAGACTGCTGATGGGTCGACGGACGCAAGAGACCATGAGACCGAGGGGGCAGCAGAACCGGCAGGTGCAGAGGCCGGGGCAGTGCCTGTTGCTGCTGGTGCTGAGGTCGCTGCTGCAGAACCAGAGGCGCCTGCCGTGGGAGCGGAAGATGCAGCAGCGTTGTTCTGGCGGACGTAGTTGGCATGTCTGTCGTCGAGCTGGACGTTGTGTGCGGCCGCAACGGCGGCGACGGCGAGAGGGGATAGCAGGGCGAGCTTCATTTTGATTGCGAAAGTAAAGACCGACAGAGCGTACCGAGGCCTAAGAGCTGGGAGTTCGGACGCAGGATGGAGAAGGGACAAAAGCAAACTGGGGGCCGTGGCTTTATACCCTCATCACTCGCCCACATGGATGTCACATGGCCCTCTCCACACCAAAAAAAGACCCCAGGCGTTTATAAGCTAAAAATAATCGTCATTTCGCGCTCGACCGACGACGGCACACTCGGCACTCTCGCTCAACAATCGAGAATCGACGGCTCCGTAACAGCATGCATGCAACACATCTCCAAATTATTACACCAGCAGCACAACAAACATTCTAGTGCTTGGCCCGCTTTGCACGAGGCTTCTCCAGGTCAATCTCCTCGGCATCGTCGTCGTCGTCCTCGCTGTCCTCCTCCTCGTCGCTGTCAACGTCCCCGCGCTGGCCCAGGAAGTACTCGATGGCGTCGGGGAAAATGTCGTTGCCAATCAGGACCCCAATCTACATAATGCCGTTCCGTCAGCCGTGGTCCCAGGCCAGGGACACCCGTAACCGAACCACTCACATCAAATGGATCCTCCGAGGTCTCAAAAAAGTTGAAGAAACTGCCGCCCTCAGAGACGTCGTCAGGCTCGTTGGATACCCGAGGATACAACTTTGTCAGGTTCTTGCTGTCCTCCTTCCAGTCTATTTTGAACACCTGCACCCGCACATCATCAGCCTTCTGATCCTTTCTTCCACCTGAACCCGACGCACCTTGTTCTCGACATCGCGTTCCCAGTTAAAGTCAATCGCCGAGTCGGTAAGACCGTCCTCTCCAGGAGTCTCATCGGCAGCACCCTCGGGAGGGACGTACTTGAACTCCTTCTTCAACACAGAGTTCGAGAAATACGGGTTCTCTTTGAAGTACTGCGTATAATGTGGCGTCAGCATCCTAACATTTGCCCAACCTAATAGACATGACTTACGAACTCGATTGTGAACACCCTGGTCTCGACGGGATCCCTCACCAGCCACACATCCTCCAAATATGCAAGTGCGGCCTGGTCGCCGTGGTGTTGCGCCTGCATCGCGAACAGCTCGTTGTTCATGAGCGCAACGGCCCAGAACTTGGGAATGGCCTTCAGCACCTCCCGACGGGCAGCGTACTTGGGTGCGAGCGTCTCAATAGCGCGACGCTCTACATCAACAATGCATTCGCGTCCAGAAAAGCGCGAGTATTCGTCAGACCAAAACTCAAAAATATCCGCAAAAATAACCACTCACCGAGAGCAATTTCAGCGCGCTGCATGACCTTTTGAATCTCCCCCAGCTTCCTGGCATCCTCGTCGCTGAGCTCAACCTCGCCCAACGGGTTCTTCTGCTCCTCAGCACCGGGGGAAGCGCGTTTGACGCCTTTGCCACTCATTTTTGGTAGTTTGTGAGTTTTTGGTAATCCCTCGACTGATTAGATAGAGCAAGAGGGGTAACACGAGGTACGGAAAACCTTCGTGAATGAGTGCACCAGCGGGACAAGCAGAGCGTGTTGGAAGAGAAACTTCAAGGCAATTGGACATTTGCTGATGGGAACGCTCCGTGGCACAGGCGTCTATATCACGTGTCTGTGACGCCACAGTTCACTGTCGAGCACTCACTGGCAGGTCCTGTCAATGCTCGGAAAGTAGACAAGACGAGGCCGTACATGAGGCGTACAGCATGGAAGAGTGTAGTAATCAGAGATAAATACAGTAAGAGTAGTGGTATAGGAAAGCGCTATCGTATAATGAAAACAATGTTCAAACCTCGCGGATAGGCCGCATGCCACAGGGAACACGGACCTGCAGCCTGTCGCACCGGTATAGAAGCAGCCAGCCGGAAAAGTGGGGAAGGGAAGACCAGGAAATAGTAGAGGGGACGGGGGATGTCAGCCGTTCACCCTACTCGACCTTCCTTACCGTGCCCAATTCGATCTCGTCCAGCTTGTTGGTATTTCCCCGTTTGTGCGTCAGCTTCGGAGCACCCGCCACCCGGCGCGGGTCGAGCGCAGGCACACCAAACCCTTTGCCTTTATGACCCGACCTGAACCCAGGACCGTCGTAGTGGATGATATCGGAGAGTGGCAGCAGGCGAGGCCAGTTGACGTATTCGATGCCGTGCACGAATATGAAAGTAAGCGAGAGAGCCACGAGGCTGAACCACAGCAAGAAGTAGTAGACGAGGGAGTAGTCTGCCGTACATAAATAGGAGGACTGAGTTCGCGTGGCGCAATAAATAGAGGAACATAACACGTACCAGAAGTACGCGGCAGAGTCAGGCCGGCAAAGATCATGAACACGGAGAACCACAACACGTAGGGCATCTAGCGTAAAACGAGGTCACAAGGTTAACTGGGAGGGTACTCGTCGAAGGCAAAGGCGAGTAATTACCGCGCGCGTTATAAGCGGACGACGGTCTGCGATGAGCGAGGCGGGAGACCAGCCTCGGGCTGGCGTCCATGTGCCCGTCATGAGGTCGAACGCATCCTGGCGAGCGCCGTCGAAGAAGTTGTTCTTCAAATAGCGCATGACGGACTTGTAGCCATCCTCGAGGGCTCCGACCTTTGTTCTCTTCCCTGTTCGTGTAAAGTCGGTCTTCAATGCCCCTGTGCCACTGTATGCGATGGAGATCTCGTTGGCGTGGTCCGCCCACACTATTTATAGGAATGTCAGTAAGTGTACCACATGTATTCTTAGTTCCAAAAATACTCACTCTCTCGGAAGTCCCGTACGAGCTCGTCATAGCTATCGATTGTTTCGTTCTCGTTCAGTATACCAAGGGTTCTCAGCTGTTTATTTAATGTCCACTTGGCGAAGGCTGCCTGCGCAACATTCGTCCGATCGAGGTTGTCCATACAGTTTGTACGTATTGTGCCCTTCTGCAGTTTGACGGGCTGTGGTTTCGTCGAGTCCAAATGGAAGTATCCTTGGTTGATAAGGTCTTCCTCCATCTTCTCAATTAGAACGCTGATACGATCCCATCGCATGTGTTTGCACTCGTTGTGGAAGTCGAAGTATTGGTAATGAACATTCGGGTGATTGAGCTAAGGCGATAGCATTAGTTTGTTGGTGGTCATAGAGTGTGATAGGTTGTACCTGTGAAACACCCTGCTCATAGGCTTCCTTCACAGGCTTTTCGTGACCCTTATGGTTAACCAAGCTGACAAGACTGGTATCGCCATAAATCTGGACTTGTTCCTCAAAATGCTTTCTTGTGGCCTCAATCTGTTTTTTAGAGTTATGTCAGCCAAAATACATACGCCCTATGACGTAACTCACAGTATCCTCCAAGTCCATTATTTGAAGATCCGGCTTGTATCTCAGAGTGTTCACTTCTGCCCAAAACATTGGCATGCTGCCTCGTATTTGGACGAAACTGAGCTGTGCGGTAACCTCGTCGCCTAACCCGTCTGGACTTGGTGAATCAAGTAGTAACACTTGCTCAGTCTCAACGAAATTGGCGACATGTCCTTCCCGGTCAATACCACGTCGGAAGTATCGCGTGCCGGCTCTGTAACGTGATCGACGGCTCAATAAACATAAACGGATATGGTGGCCATTAACGCGGGCGGGTCGGATGTCGAAGGCTAAAGGCTTGTGAGCACTTTGCGCGATACTGATGCAGGTCATACTCACTGCCGTAAATAATAGGGAGGATGTAGGGACTTAGCTGGAGCCAAACGTGTCAATATAACCTTACACAAATATATGTGGTGAAACACGTACATTCTGATCGGTATTGGAATGCGTCACGTCAATAAACCTCGATTGCAGGAACCTACAACCATCATGGTCAATATCACAAGAGCTCCACATTTTGGGCACACGCACTTGTTCCAAAAGAACCTGTCGTCTGCCTACTGGCCAATGAGAGCTGCTCGCAGAAGGAAGCTGCGGAACACTCACCACCTCCCACAATGCTCGCCCCGCGTCCTCCTGGATAGTCTCCCACTGCGCTTGCAGTCGCCTGGTCAAGTCCCAACCATAGCTATATAAAAAGTATCCGCCGTAGAGGTGACTTCGCACGAGTGCAAGTAGATGCGCTTCCACAGGATTAGGAGGGTTGGAGACAGATACGTCAGGGTTCAGTGGCAGAATGTCGTAGTCCGTGGCACGATAGACGTTGTGGCCCATGAAGCGACCTCTCAGCTCCCTTCCTGTGATTATTATGATATATTCCGCTGCATATTCCAATTAGCAGGGCACGCCACGCGGACGAGAAGTCAACGCACACATCACCAGCGTCACCATTCCGAAGATGCCATATATCGTCTTGCCCGAACGCTCCGCACTTGCAGGCAATGGTGTATTCGGGGCTGTATGCAACCTGAGCATATGTCGCATACACACTGTGCAGCAGGTCGCTTACGGTTGAGGACCACGTCTCCCGAGTTTCTGTATATTGTCAACGAGCGTGCGCCGACTGGTTCGGCTGGTACGAATGTATAGGTTTCGTTGCCATCTATGTACCTGGATGTCTTCGTTAGCCGGTATATAGCAACCATAGACTCCCCTCTTACAAATTGAGTCTTTGGTGAAGGGTCTTCATGATTTGAAGGTGAGGGGAGAAGAGAGAGCAGAATAGTATCTGGCCGTCACAGGCGCGTGGTGTTGTGTCTGCGTGAAACGCGCGCTGGCTTGTTCCTTCTCGCCACCGCGTTTATACCTCCTGCACCTCACGTCCTCACGGACACTGCCCTCTTTATCTCGTACAAGTCATTCGCAGGAGGGTCTGAGACGAGATGAAGCTGACGCCAGAGCTCATTGCGGCCGTGCCTTCCACGCTAAATCCAATTAAAGAGAGGCAGTTGGATCTACGAGGTAAGTCCTGCAATTTACGCCATTTTCATCGTGTGTTCTCTTATATAGTGGATTGTAGGCTACACGATTCCTGCCATTGAAAACTTGGGTATAACCAAGGTCAGTACTCTGCTCGATTTACATGGTCTTGCATCTGATTCGGTACCTTGGTTTTGATTAGGACACCCACGACTGCATCGACCTCACAGACAACTCCATATTGGTCTTGGGCAACATCCCACTTCTTCGCCGCCTCCGCACTCTCCTCCTAGCAAACAACCGAATATCACACATATCACCCTCTCTGCACCTCTCTGTTCCCAATCTCAGCACCCTCATCCTCACCAATAACAACATTGGTGAACTCGGAGACCTCGAGCCTCTGAAAGATGTCAAGGGTCTCAAATATCTCTCGTTACTCGGAAATCCTGTTCGAGAAAAGAAATGGTACCGCGAGTGGCTTGCTTACCGCATACCGTCGCTGAGAGTTTTGGATTTCCAGAGAATCCGTGACAAGGTGCGTCGTATTTGCCTCAATGAACGAACAATCGACTGAACCATGGCCTATGTTATCAGGAGAGACAAGCTGGCAAATCATTGTTCCTCACGGCAGACAACCTGCCAACACAGCTCGCGACAACGCTCTCCACGACTGTCTCGACACACTCCAAGACGGCTGTGACAACAGACGAACCGAAACCGGTTGTAACACCTGGTAAGGCCGGGCGGTTGATGTCCAAGGAGGACGCACAACGCGTGAAGGAAGCCATTGCGAAGGCAACATCCGTGGAGGAGATCAGGAGGCTAGAACGAAGCTTGAAGGAGGGCTTCTTGCCGGAGTTGGACAGTGTTGGAGCTTAACGAAGGTCGTCCGAAAACGCGTTGTTATTTGGGCGTATGTGCTGCCAACCCGAGAGTGTTTGTTGCAGTGAGCGGTCTACTATATTCTGTAGACTAGTTGTACACGATACATTGACCAGTTCCAAAAGCACACGCGCATAAGACCAAAAAAACAACCAATACCAATATTGAGAGGACAGGGCTATGGAGTCTAGATGTTACCCACGCCCTTGTTGGCGATCCAGAGGCCGTGGAAGACGAGGGCGAAGAATGCTCCTAAGTTCAATAGAGAGCTGATACCGTGCAACTGAGAGAATGTACGGTTCAGGGAACGCATGGCTCCAGAGACCTAATGACAACAGTTCAGTACAGCTTTGTTGAGTAAGAGAGATTGCCACATACACCAGGGTCGTTATAAGCCTTTCCCTCCTCCTTCTCTAGCTTGTGGCGTTTGAACATTGTCCTGAAGTGCACACAAAGTATTAAGCAATTGCTGAGGGGTAGATTAAGAATGGACGACGCACTTGCTAGTGAGCGGTCCGATTACGACCTGGTTGACACCCTGAGCGGCGACCACAGTGGCTAAGGTGTACGCCTGTGCGACTTCGGCGATCTCAGGGCTGGAGATGTTCTGCAGCACAGCGGGATGACCATAGTGCCATAGCACCAGCAGTCCACCGGCGAGAGCAATCGAGTAGTTGAAGTACACTGGGAAGGTGCGGTGCTGGAGGGCACCGAATTGCTGACGGGCTATTCAACAGACGAAGTACATATTAGTGTCGGTAACTTGATGCATAGTGTGGTTACGCACGCAATGCCTTGAAAGCAATAACACCCCCGACGAAAGTCACCCAGAACGCTATGAAGAGTCTGGAGTCAGTCGGGGTGATCGAGTATTAACAACCCAGATGATAGCAGCCGATCACTCACTTGTACCAAACAGCAGTCCATACGCAAGGTAGTACGCTGCCTTGAGGTTAAGCAGCTCAAGCGTGGATTTAATCGTCAATACTTCAAGCTTCGCCATGAGGTCTGCTCTGCGCACGTCCACTGCACTATATGTTAGGAATGGTCGGGGGACGAGTAAGGGCGGTCTGTGAGAGGCGCAGCTTTATAGAACTCAGACTTGGTGGCGCGCATGGGGAAATTCGGGCAATTCACTCTCACCCGGTGCTGTATGGTTTGATGGTTCCCCCACAACTGCTTTCGTCTATGTATTAGAAGTGCACGGTCACTGCATTGCGTTGTACAAAAGTCAAATCATAGGTACAGAGTTTCCACGTCGGGATATGATACAGTTGGATGCCTGAGTGATGTAGAGGATCGGGAAGGATGTAGAGGAAGACGAGGTGAATGTGTAGCAGACTTTTACCAGCGATCCATCATTCCACCTAGGCCTGCCATACCGCCGATACCGCTTAGGCCTGACCTGCCGCCTCCAGGGCGTCGTCTGACCCCAGACGGTCCACGATCTTCGCGATTCGCAGTGAGAACTACGTGCCTATCAACGAGCTATTTGCGACTTGTCAGATCGTAGCATAAGGGAGCCGATTGGGAAACGCTTACGTCGTTCAATATGTTGGCACTCTTCGTTAGTGTAGATAAGTAAGCTGTCAGTTGGACGTCCTCATATTCCTGTCAAACAAATAATTGTTAGAACGTCGGTAGAAGGAATCGATCAGAGTCTGTAACGTGCAGTATCGAACTCTTCTCTGAACTTGGGATCTTCACTCGCAGGCAACGATGCGAGCAGAGCAGACAGGGCGCGCAGTGTTGCGTGATCCTTCTTAGCCGAGCCTTCAAATCGCATTGTTGAGTACACCGCAGAGTTAGAGGCTAGTCTCATGACATACCTGCCACCACCGCCGCGACATACTGGACAAGGAGCACGATTCGATCGTGAAGCATCTTAACAGCCGCCCTCTGCGTTTGTAGATGAGATTCCACTGTCCAATATCGTCACTAACTGCTCAATAGATAAACATGCCATAACTCACAGCTATTATCTCCAGACCCTCCTCGGGCCGTCCAGTCAACTGCAATACGCTCAGCCTCGCCCGTCTCTATCTTGAAGCTTGCCTCAATGAATACACTTCTCGACTTGCGGTCTCGTATCTCGATTGTCGGTTCGAAGGCTTTGAATGGAAGCGATGTTTGTAGTCCTTCGGAGGTGGTCGAAGCATGGGCGAATACAGTCGACGGCTGAAGAATGAGCAAGAGTGGCGTTGAACTGTACGGAACGAACTGGTCGATGTTAAAAGGTGTGGCGTTCGTAAGTGGGCGAGGTTTGTGTCATAAATACACAGACACACACCTGTTCGTGCAATGATATGTGCTGCGCAGTAGGGTATGTGGCCACAGTGTACCAGCCGATGAATTCCAGCGACGGGAATACTTGTTTGTCTATTCAGGCGTGTTAGCAGCTGTATTATGGCACGGCGGAGGTACGCACATTGTTCTCTGCGAGACACGAGAAATTCTTGGTTGACAGTCTGACCGTCCTCCAACATAGCCAACTCAAATGTGTTCACGATCTCGACTTCTCGACCATTTTGGGTACCCAATAGTGCACCAATCACTACAAACGGCAGTGGACGCGTCAGTCACATATCTATGCTAGCATGTCGACAGTACGCACCAAAGGGGGTGTTCGTGTTCTTCTGTAATTTGAGGCGTGTTAGATGCTCAGAGATGTTGAGGATCGGGAGTGGATGTCTGGCGAAGACGTTGTATCAGCGTGCAGTCGTCGGCAGGAGGAAAGCTTGCTAGGTACAGATCGAGTGAGAGGCCGCTTGTTGTGGTACTTGCGGGCAGCACAATTGGCAGGTCGTCTGTGTCCATGGAAGCCATTGTTATGTTGTTCGGCGATGAATGTCAGGAGCACGTTGTGTTACTTGTGTAGCAGGACGCGGCACACAGCCGCCACAACTTAATCATCGCGTGCCACCGACGCGCGGCAACAGCGCTTCCAAACAGTTACGTACGTATGGTAGGGTTACATAATTGAATGTTGACTGTAAAAATACGCATGCACAATGCTCACCTTTCGCAATGAAACGAGAACTGTGCTAAAAACGTTACGATACACGGATTCCTTGATTCCCATTAGCCGACTCGAACGACTGACCTCGTCATTACTAGTGACGCGCTCTACCAACTGAGCTAAACGGGAGACATTATAGTGCGAAGTTAGATGCATTATAGCTGTAATAAACGCTCGCAATGCAACGCGTGTGTGTCTGCCCTAAGTGCGGACGCGCTTGATCTCATTTGGACTGTCTCCCCGACGCGCTCAACTCTGTTCAACTCATTCTTCTACCACCATGTCTGGATTCGACGCAGATAGAGTATATTCAGTCGCTGTTCACGATGCTCCTGATCCAGTTGGTCCGGAAAAACCCTCAGAGACAGAAAAACTGCTGCAAGAGTTTCTGCTACAGTACCGTGTCGGAGGCGATTTCATCTACAGGCAAGTGTAACATGTAATGTGAAAATGAGATCGTATTAATGCTAGAACACAGAGACAAACTACGCGCGAATCTGCTGCTCAAGCAACACCAGCTCGAAGTAGACCTCCGCCATATCGGCCTCTTCAACGATGAGCTTGCCCACGCAATCCAAGAGAGACCTGCAGAGATATTGCCGTTGGTGCGGGGATTTGTTAAAGTGCTATCGATATGACCACTGACTACCTGAATAGTTTGAATCAGCTGCGACGAAGGCTGCGCGGACTATCCTCTTCCCTCTGGCATCTGGGTCAGAAGCCACTCTCGAAGCAGCCTCCTTGTCAATACCCTCCATGCAAATCCTCATTAAGTCAGGCTTGAATCTGCAACAGTTCCGAGACCTTTCTGCAAACACCATGAACAAACTCGTTCGCATACCGGGTATTGTCATCTCAGCCTCCGTTCTCTCTTCGCGTGCCACGAAACTGCACCTACAATGTCGTGCCTGCCGTTCGACCAAGATCATAACTCCTCCTGGTGGTCTCGGTGGTCTAGGCGGTGGAGCGGAGAGAGGGCTGCCCCGAAGATGCGATGCCGAGCCAGCGGATGGTCAGAAGAAAGAATGTCCCATGGATCCCTACCTTATTATTCACTCGAAATCCACCTTTACCGATCACCAAACTCTCAAGCTCCAGGAAGCACCAGACATGGTTCCTGTTGGAGAACTCCCGAGACATATACTTCTTTCAGCCGACAGATTTTTGACTGGTCAGGTTGTCCCGGGGTCTAGAGTCATCGCTACCGGCATATTCTCGACCTTCCAATCGTCCAAAAACGTATGCTCTCCTCAATGCTTTTAAGTGTCGACACTCATTCACAGTTTACATTAGAAAGGAGCCAGCGCAGCCGCATTACGGACGCCCTATCTTAGGCTCGTTCATTTGGACGTCTCTACACCCTCTGCTGGCGGTTCAGGTGGCTTAAACCCCTTCGGAATACAGTTCACGCCAGAAGAGGAGGAAGAATTTGGGGAGATGGCTCGAAGCGACGGGTTCTACGAACGGTTCGCTAAGAGCGTGGCACCTAGTATTTTCGGCAGCTTAGGTGAGCGAAAACGGAACGCAGGAGAGTGGACTGAGCTGAGATACCAGTACAGATATAAAGAAAGCGATCACCTGTTTGTTGTTCGGCGGGTCGAAGAAGGTACTCCCGGACGGCATGCGATTACGAGGAGACATCAACGTTCTACTATTGGGTGATCCTGGTACAGCAAAGAGTCAGCTTCTCAAATTCGTGGAAAAGGTGAGTATTGCTTATGGTACAGCGCACTAACATAGTACTCACCTGATGGTATAGGTTGCTCCCATTGCTGTATACACCTCAGGAAAGGGTTCCAGTGCAGCTGGTTTGACCGCCTCAGTGCAACGAGACTCTGTCTCTGTATGTCTCCCTCCATTTGAGTGTATCACAGGCGATAATTGATCATGTGCATTTTGTCAGCGCGAATTCTACCTCGAAGGTGGAGCTATGGTCCTCGCTGACACCGGAGTTGTTTGTATCGACGAGTTCGACAAGATGCGAGACGAGGATAGAGTAGCTATTCACGAAGCCATGGAGCAACAAACCATCTCGATTGCGAAGGCCGGCATTACCACTGTGCTCAACTCAAGAACGAGCGTGTTGGCCGCTGCTAACCCTGTCTGGGGTAGATACGACGAGGGCCGCAGTCCTGGCGAGGTAATTTGCAATGACTCTGGTATCAGCTCTCATGACTGATGGTTTTCGTGCGTAGAACATTGACTTTCAAACAACTATATTGTCCCGTTTTGACATGATCTTCATCGTTAAGGATGAACACAATGAACAGCGAGATAGGGTATGTGCTTGTTATATACCGCTCAGACAGAATATTCACAATCACCGGATCTACACCAGATGATAGCCAAGCACGTCATGAACATCCACATGAACCGCCCTGGCCAGAACGCTGACGAGAACGGAGAGAACGTGGGAGAGATCGACATTGACAAAATGAAGCGGTATATCTCATACTGCAAAGCGTGCGTACTGCTCCGTTTCCGACAAATGGGAACACTTGCTCATACATCACCGACAACAGTAAATGTGCTCCTAGGCTGTCAGCCGAAGCTTCGGAGATGCTAAGCAGTCATTTCGTATCATTGCGCAAGCAGGTGCAGCAAGTCGAGCGAGACAATGATGAGAGGAGTTCCATCCCCATCACCATTCGGTACGTTCCTTATTTTCCTTGTTCTCTCTAAACTCCATCGTACTGAATCACGAACTTGAACTTCCAGTCAACTAGAAGCCATCGTCCGCATATCCGAATCCCTCGCCAAACTAACACTCTCCCCAGTAGTCCAACCCCACCACGTCGAAGAGTCCATCCGTCTCTTCAAATTCTCCACCATGGACGCCGTCGTCGCAGGCTCCGCGGACGGTCTCTCGCGCGGGGAGCTCAACGAAGAGATGGGAAGAATCGAGAAGGAGCTGCGAAGGCGGCTGCCGATTGGATGGAGTACGAGCTATCAGAGTCTTGTGAGGGAGTTCGTCACGCAGCAGGGGTACTCGAGCCATGCGTTGGAGCGCACGCTGTTTGTACTGGAGAAGCGAGAGGTAATTAGGTTTTCTGGGCAGAAGAAGGTCGTCCATCGGTATGTCACTGTATTTGGTAGGTATCTTTATTGCGAACTGATCTCCGTTTTCAGTGTTGGTGTGTGATACTATCCGTGCACTTTTTCTTGGTTTGCTTTGTTATGTGGATTCGCTGTTGTATCTGTCGCTTTCACTATGTTATCGTTTACCTGTACAAGCATTTGTTGTGTACGCAACCAATTAGTGGTATGTTCTCTCGTTGAACTTTGCTTTTGAATATCACTTATCTAATTCACCAACAGATATCGCCCGCCTAGCTCAATCGGATAGAGCGTCAGACTCTTATGAGTGCGGGTGAACAGATTCCTGCGATCTGAAGGCTGCGAGTTCGACCCTCGCGGTGGGCTAGTTGTTTTTCTACCCTTCCAGAGTTCGCCAACATTGCGAACTTGGTGAATTTTTGCTCTTCGGCCGAGGCAGATGTTGTGAGCGCTTAGGAGAAATTCATTTACGTCCGGCGCTAAAGTCGAGACTGGCATGCACATAAGTATGCAATCCAGCATCGATGTTACTGTTTTACTGCTGATCCTCACAACGGAGGGTTGGTGGTGCATAGGAAATCGCGGCTCATGTGTATTTTACCATCGTATACCCTACACTGCAGTTCCCACGAAGATTCCAAACGAAACATATGTATACTCGACGACTACAACACAGAATGGGACATCCGACCAGAACAACTATCTACACAATGGCAGCGACAACAAGATTCGCAGCCTCCTGCTGCTCTGCACGTACGCCAAGCTCTAAGCTGACTCCCTGGTTTTTGGAGTACGTCATGCGACAGCGCACCAACACCTTGCCACCACCACCAGACACCAGGCCTGAGAGTTGCAGCGTGTGCACAGTCGCAGACTGTGGCTCTTCGCTGCCGCCGAGCGGCTGCATGTTCAGAATTTCTATTATCGAGTCGCACGCGGCTAGTGAAGATGACCCAGGGTCAGTACATTGAAGAGAGTGTATATATGGGAGAAGCTTACCCTTCAATGATTCCATCGCAGGAAGGTTGAAGCTCTCGGTAACGCTGACACCTCCACGCAGTCGATCCCACTCGGACGCGAAAGTGACATATGTAGGAATGATATAGTCCGCCGCAGACAACTCTGTGTCCTCCAAGGAGTACTCGTCGGGGTAACCCTCTTCTTCTGGTTCGCCAGTGGACGGGTCGATTTCCTTGCTGACGAACTTGAGCAAGCATGAGAAAGAAGCGGCTTGGTACTCTTCAGGGCTGTCTCGGGTGAATGAGCAGTATACTATGCCCGGCGACGTTTGTGCGGTGAGAGTGGGAACGGGGATGATGAAGTCTTCTGTCAAGCCAGATTCGTCTGAGGGTGCCATAATCACGGACACTTGATCCAGCAGCGTGTCGGGTATGGTATTGGATACGTTGAACTATTTGACCAACAATGAGTCAGAACTGAATCATGCGTCACTGTCATGACACTTACCTGGAAAACAATATGCTCTTTGAATATATGCTTGACCACTGATACCTGGTACTCTGTCTCGCTCTCGGTCAGTTGAGTAGGCTTCGTGCTACTGTTGAGAGCAGGTCCGTAGTTGGCGAACTCGGGAACCTCGGCAAGCTGTTCCGCGTAACTCGACTGGACTTCTGCGTTCGTGGGCGGCGGAGGCGTTGCCGCTTTCGACGTGCTCGGCGCACCAATGGTCTCCAATGAGCTCGGACCTTTGTCAGAACTTATGAGACAGCGTTAACATCGGACTATATGCAGAAACACTTACGAGCTGCCTCCTTGGCGGCCTGCGCACGACTGATCTTAGGAATAGACGAAACGTCGAATGGCTGCGACGACGCTGAAGGATCACTGATATATGACACCAGCTTGGATTCGAGGGCCGAGAGAGAGAAGACAGATTCTGTAGTGTGACTGTCAGCAGCCTTCACCTCGGCGAACTTGCCAGGGAAACTTTACCTTCTTTGACATACGTTTCGGCGAGCGGCGGTGCTTGGTATACCTTGAGGTACATCGCAGCGCGGTCTCGTACCTCGTCGTCGACGTCATCCAAGCATCTGGGATTAGATAAGTACAGCGCTTGGATCACATAGTATGATTGAGAGCATCGCGAACCTTGTCAGAAGCACTTTAACACTGTTGGTGAGCTTCTCGTCGAGGCCGTTCAAACCAAACTTGGCGAGACTAGCGACAGCGGCAGCACGGACGGTGGCATTCTCTAGCACGACACGATTGTAGATGTACCGAATATACTTGGTCGGCTGAGGTGCCTTCGGTCCCTCGATACCAAGCAAATGCAAAATTCGCACGGACAGCTTAGTGAATTCACAATCCTCGATGAACTCGCAGAGATGTGAGAGAGCTTGCTCCTTCGAATCACCGATATACTTGATCATGTCGAAAATGGCTTCAACGACGGCACGCTTGAAGTCATAACCGCCTTCGTCACGAAGGACGCCAGAGAGGAAGGACAGCATTGAGGCATGCTTTGCAGGGAACTTGAGGCAGAGTGATCGGATAGCGTCCACAATGACGACTTTGAACTCGTCACTAATCTCGCTCATGAAGCCTGTGATCTGTTTCATGAGGCGGTCCACAGAAGCTTCGTTGCCGGTCTAGTCATCATTTAGCATACAACGATGTAGTCTTTGACCGGCGGATATATTTTATGCTACTCACCTTCAAAAGAGTTGTGATGGCGTAAGTAGCTACGCTTCGACTTGAGTCCGAGATGAGGCTCTCGAGATCCACATTGCATGTCGCGACGCTAGCAGGGTGTGTAAGGGCGAGGGTGGCAAGAGTACGCGTCGCGGCAAAACGCAAGGACGGCTTTTGGGACGACAAGAAGAGTTGCAAAACTAGTCAATTGTGATCTCAGCAACCACGTGTCCTTTAGTAAGAGACAACATACCAGCGATAGGTTTGGTGAGTTGAGCAGCGGTAACTCCCTTCATTTCACAAATCGCGCGAGCAGCTTCAAGGTTCACCATGTCGCTCTTGTGTCGGAGCCATCCCTCGATGAGCTCAAGCATCTGGCGTTGAACGCTGCGATTGACTGGTCAGATTTCCATCCGCAGTACACCACATATACTACGTACTTGGGATCCTCCTCTATGACCTTCGCGGCATAACGAATGAGCATACAGAGGGCCATTGGGTTCTTGAGCGTCGTTCCTGCACCCGTCTTACCGCCTCCAAGTTGTTGAATCATTTTCGTGACGGCCATACGATCTTGTTGGCGGATGAGGTACAGAAGTCCGAGGGCATGGTATTGTGTGATATAGCTCGTCGAAGCCACCGCCTGGAATCCCGAGTTCTGTTGAGAGGAGCTTCCCCATCCGAGATACCCTCCTCCTCCTCCGCCACTACTGCCAAAGAAGGACGATGATGACTTCGCGTTGACAGCTTCCTGAGCCTCGTTTACCCAACGCTTAACAACGTCCTTTGCATGAGGGAAAAGGTGATACGCAGAGACGAGCGCAGCGGAAGAGATAGAGGAGTTCTTGTCCACGATAGCTGCCTTAAAGAACCGTTCCACACCTTGCGCCATCGAGGGCTTTCCTCGGAGTGAGCTTGCGGTATAGGGCACCTAAAGTGACGACGTACATCGATGATCCTGCACAATGCACGGATAGCATTTGGGCGATAGATGACCTCCGAGTTGGGCTGCATGTCCTTCATGATACTGCTCGTGACCATGATCACATCCTCCGCCGTCGTCGCGAGCTCCTTGATCGCCAAGTAGACCATCTGCCGGAGGGCACTCTGTAACGCACTCGTACTGTCAATTCCGTCCGTCAAAGCAAGCGAACTATTCTTACATCCTTATGCTGGAATAGTTTCGTCGTTCCGAAGAACAGTGTCGTAGCCTCCTGCGTCGTGAACGTCTCGCCGGCATAGAGAAGATATACGATACGTGTTAGCAGGGCCCTGCACTTCCGCGGGCTGATGGGGGATTCATTGAAGACACGAGCCTCCTGAATGACGGTTGTTTTGTTGTTGTAGTACGTGCTGAGGCCGCTCTCCTCGTCCTTTTTGCTGAGAGACATGGCGGCGGAGATGAGATGCTGAAATGATTTCGGTAAACGCGACGTGGTCGTTTCGAATGTCGGTGTCTTCCCATATCAGGCCAGCTTTCTCACGGCGTCATAGCATTCGAATATCCCATTTTACAGCTGACTGTTCCACAACATATAGAAATACCGTCCAGAGTATAACATTATCTGCGCAGCACTAACTACTACTGAACAAACTGACACTACGGGGTGTGAGACTGGGAATGAGTAACGAGGGATCCGGTACAACGCGTCTGGCATGTATGGAAGATGATTATACGTAGAAGAAGCGAGATGATGTGGATGGAGAGCGAGGGGGAAGAATTAGTACATGAAGCTTGGAGGTCGTGAAGATGTCGTGACGATAATTCTATGATTGCTTGTCGCGTGTCTTGCTGAAGAATTCTCCCCACCTCGCCCTCTGCCACGGATTGCCACACCAGACGCGGCGCCCTCTCCCTTCCAACGCGCCCCCGAAGGTGGTAGCCATCGAGGTGGAGGATATGGAGGATAAAGACGTGGATGGAAAAGAGCCGGGAGGATAAACTGGGATAGGAAGGAGGCTGAACGAGTGTGCTTCGTAGGGTTGGAAGAAAGATGTTGTATGTGAGCAACAGTACAGAAAGAATAATGGAATGTGTTCTTCGGCAGAGATGGATCCATTCGGATGGAAAATACGGCGCAAGTGGACATCAAGAATGCGGGCGAGATAGGAATAGGCGGCCCCCTCCACCAACCGTCGTCCTACAGACAGTGGTTGGAGGGAACGTGAAAAGGAAAAGCGTCCGTATTAGAAAAAAGTGAGGCAATATTGCATCCAGCGGTGTATCCGACCCAATGAGAGCATCCACATCGGCGGCGGTAGTACCGAAGGTCTTGCGTTGCGTCGCGGAATATGGCAGAGATATAGCTGTTGGCTGCCTGTTCTGCAACGTGTCTTGACCAACCCCCCTACTCAGTCTGCCCTAATGCAAAGACTGCCGTGCCCTCGACGTGCTCTTGTGACATGATGAAATCAAATAACCGCTGGACTCCTGGACCGACGCGAACCGAGCAACTCCTATGCACCTGCCCCCCACCCCCCACTGCTCGGTCGTAGCCTTGACGTGCGATTGACATTCCCCGTAACCGCGCGAGGCATCATTTACCACATATCACCATCACGGCCACGAGTGCGCTGTTGACCGACTGCGCCGGGCAGCATGCCAGCCTGCTGCTGACGAGTGTGGGAGCGGAGCCTGAGAAAGCAAAAAAGTGAGCGTTGCCCCCGGATAGCAAAGCAAAAGATACCTACATCCTGTCGCTGGGGCGATGGGCCTCCTCTTCATCTTGGACGACCTTCCTACGACCAGCGGCCTTGGAGCTGGAGCTTTGACCAGTCTCATCCTGCTGGTTGCGCTGCACACTCCAGTCGAAGACATAATCGTACTGGTAACCCTCGCGAACGAACAGGTCACGGAAGAGCTTGCGCAGGTAGGAGTAATCGGGCTTGTCGTCGAAGCGCAGGGCACGCGTGTAGTTCAAGAAGATGCCGAACTCGTTGGGGAAGCCACGGCAGAGAAGGTCAGTGGGGGTGGTCATCTTTTTCTCCATGATGCGATCATATTTCTGCTTCTTGGTCGCAGCCTTGAGGCCTTGCCATGGAAGGGATCCGCGAAGGAAGTACATGAGGACGTACGCGAGAGACTCAAGGTCGTCACGACGAGCCTGCTCGACACCCAAGTGAGTGTTGATGGAGGTGTAACGAGCAGTTCCTGTGAGGTTCTTGTTCTCTCTGTAGGGGATGTGGAGGTGCGTCTTCGGGTCCCTGTACTTCTTGGCAAGACCGAAGTCGATCACGTTGACCTGGTTGCCGCGTTTACCGATCCCCATGAGGAAGTTGTCGGGTTTGATGTCACGGTGAATGAAGTTACGGGAGTGAATATACTCGATGCGGGAGATCTGAGGTATCGTCAGTACTGAGCGTCGGAAAGAATGGAGTAAGAAGTATATACCAGCTGATCTGCGAGAAGCAAGACGGTCTTGAGGCTGAACTTCCGGTTGCAGAAGTTGAACAGATCCTCCAGAGATGGCCCCAAGAGATCGATCACCATGGCGTTATAGTCGCACTCGGTGCCGAACCAACGAACGAACGGTACGCCAACACCACCGGCGAGGGCTTTGTAGACCTTGGATTCATACTCAAGCTGGGGGTGCTTGGCCTTCACAGACTCGAGCTTGATGGCGACTTCTTCACCGGAGATGATGTTGATTCCCAGGTAAATATCACCTGTGGCGGCAGGTCAGCAACTCTATACAGGACCACCACAATGCATATAGCGCACCGAAAGATCCTGAGCCGATCTTCTTGCCCAGTCTGTACTTGCCACCGACCCGCAGGTCCAGCTTGTGCGCAGCAGAGTCAGTCATTGTGTATCAGGAGAGAATAAGAGTTCTGTGAACGAAGGTTGTTGTGTCAGTTCACTGCAAAGGTGCGTTTATAACGAGAGAAAACTAGGGGCGGCGGATGTACGTGGGAGAGACCGGGGACAACGAGGAGCCAGGCCAGACCTGGGAAAGGCAAACGGTGGCAACACAGCCTTCGCGGCCACGCCATCGTCGACCTCAGGTCTAGAGCCGCCAGACTCCAAGCACCGAGCAACAGCGCGAGCCAGAGAGGGTACGCCTCGCTACGGGCAGTAGACAGCACAGTCGCTCACGAGCTCCTTGGGAAAATGAGGCCACCTCGAGGTTCCGCGACGATCTAGCTCCAACGGAGCGAAGTTGGTTTTCATAAGTATGAAACTCACCGTAGGAAACTGGCGAATGAAAGGGTGAAAGGAGATGATAGAGTTGAAGATTGGAGGTGGGGATATATGAGAGGGAGAGAGTGGTGGTGGGGAGAAGGAGGACAAGGCTGGAGGCGACAATCAAAGGCAACGCCGAGGTGGGCTGGCAAGAAGCGTCGAAATGCGTGGGAACATCTGACAAGGATAATCGGAGTTTTAATTGTCTCCTTAGGCCCCTTCTATGTACCATTCAATTCGTTACTTAAGAGCGCTATTAATTGGTAACAAATCCATCAGAGGCCGCTTAACGCTTGGTGTTATCCGATCTGGGAGTTGTGCGTTTCTTGTTCACCGCCATTTGTATTTCTCACTTCTTTGTCTGACCTGCAATTGTCGACATTTGCGCGCACATCTGCCACGTATTACTTACCTGGACGTATTCGGAAGCCATCAAGTGACAAGATGGAAAGGCGACGAGCGTTCCATTCAGTCTACTCCCGACAGTAACCCGGTGAACATGGTTCTACTCCGAAACCTAGGATAACGCAAAAACTCTCATCTGCGGCTGAGTCGACTGCTACGCTGCGCGAGAGCGACTATTGCTACAGCCTCAAGGCCTTTGCGAGGCTCTCGGAAGCCTTCTCCTTCTGGTCGCGCCCGAAGAGCAGACGAGCAGATCCGGCTCTGCAGGAGACGAGCCCGGATTGGATCACCTCGCCCGGAAATGCACGTCTTTTCCTGACAAGTATTGAATTGAGGCTGGGTAAGTTTTCCGAATATGACACTGAAGCCCGGCACCGTCAGGTTTGACGCGGACACATATATACTGTCATGCCCCAGAGGCATCGCCATCTTTCCGATCTCCTGTTCAGGTGAGTACTTGGAATTATATTCTGCATGTCCAGAAACCCCTCATGACATGATCAAATATACTTACGCCCATTTCATCTCTGTGGAGTGTTGACAAGGTAGCAATATGGCGTGGGTTCTTGCCAACATCTTCAGGAAGTTGTTTGGAAGGCCTATGCGCACAGCTGACTTTCAAGCCGGATGTCGTGCCATGTTTCCAAACTGGCCACACGCTGAGCGACATCTCGGTCCATGGTTCAGGCTTGACCGGCAAAGGAACAAATGCTACCTGCTTCATATTCGTGGCCCTCAGGTACGAGTGAGCTGGTCACTGCTGACTGACCGCGGGGAGTGTCGCCCGGCGCAATACTACTAGTACACTACTGGCATCAGAGCTGAGTTTACGCTTTCTTTCTCCTCCGCAACGCTGAACAGGATAGCATATGGTCCAACGTCCTAATGCAATGGTTCTGCATATACTCTGCAGGTACGGACAGTATATAAGTATAGTACTCTCGCCTGTGGTATGTCGTGATGTTTGCAGTGTCAATGCAATGTTGTTTTTCACATCACGTACCCTCGTGAGGCTATCACACAAAGATATGTTTTTTGATTGGGCGTCGCATAGCGGCTGCATTGGCCGCAGCAGCCAAGATCAGCGCAATGACAGGCGCTTATCCAAAACCGGGCTTGGTTACAACGGCGAACAGACCGTGTTGAGACACACGCTCTCTTCCACTCACCCTCTCTCTCTTTACTGAATCCCTCCATCTCCTCGAGTATCCTGCTGGGCAGCCTCTACGTTCCTTTTATTCGCTCTCTCGGAAATCCAGTCATTTAGTATCACGAGACATGGCGTACCAGCAGCATACCCAATACCAGAACAACAACTATCATACCCCCAACTACCCGCCGCAACACAGCGTGGCTCCAGGGCAGGTCTTCAACGCCCCCGAATACAACATTCCAGCTCATGAAGAGCATTACTCGGAACAAGAGCCATGGGACAGCAAATCGACCAAGTCCTATCGCAGTGAATTCGCAGATTCCCAGGTGCATCTCAACCCTACCGGAGGCTACGAGATGTCACAGGTCAACCACCCACCGATGCCTAGCATACCCTACCAGCAATACCCGCCTCACCAGCAGCTCTCGCCCATGCAGCGCCCTGGGATGATGAGAGGTCAAAGCAATGGATGGTCGGATGCCCGCGAGAAGCTCATGAAGCGGAGGTCAGTACGACAGGTAGAGCTTCAGCAAGGTAACCTGGTCTTGGACATGCCGGTTCCGAGCCACATTGTCCCAGCAGGTATGGGCAATGTGGAGGAAATGTCCAAGCTGAGGTACACCGCCGCCACCTGCGATCCCGACGACTTCATGCGGTCCAAGTACTCTTTGCGCCCTTATCTCTACGGTCGCCACACGGAGCTTTTCATTGTCATGACCATGTACAATGAGGATGAGGTCTTGTTCTGTAAGACGATGAATGCGTATGTGCTGTGTTAATATCTTTTGATGTCGACTGACATCCGCCCAGCGTGATCAAGAACATTGCACACCTTTGTGGCAGGAACAAATCAAAGATGTGGGGTGCCGAGGGCTGGAAGAAAGTTGTTGTCTGCGTCGTCTCAGATGGTCGCAGCAAGATCAACAAACGGACCCTCCAAGTACTGACGCTTGTGAGTGAATAAATATAGCGTGTGAAGCTGTAATTTACGCATGTTTAGATGGGCTGTTACCAAGATGGTGTAGCAAAGGACACAGTGGGTGGACAGGACGTTACAGCACACATCTTCGAGTACGTATATTTCATCGTGATTCCAGTTTACAAAAGTTATTCAATCTCGCCAAAGATATACTTCGAATGTCATTGTCACAGATTCTGGCGAGGTCTCGCAGGGTGCCTGCCCCGTTCAGATCATTTTCTGTCTGAAGGAGCAGAACAAGAAGAAGTTGAACAGTCACCGATGGTTCTTTAATGCCTTTGGTCCTCTGATCAAGCCGAACGGTAAGCTTGTGCATAATATAGCGCAGAATAATTACTTATGTATCTTTAGTCTGTATCCTTCTCGACGTTGGTACCAAACCCACTGGTACATCTATCTACGAGCTTTGGAAGTGTAAGCAGAAAGTCGTGTCACAGCTTTGCCATGTCTCACATGAATTATAGGCTTTGACAAGCATTCGAATGTTGGTGGCGCCTGCGGAGAGTGAGTAATACATATATGCAGTGCTTCTGCCTCTAAACACCATTTTTAGGATTTGTGTCGACACTGGTAGAGGATGCTCCCTGCTCCTCACGAGTCCTCTTGCTGCGTCGCAGAACTTTGAGGTAAGCGCCAGGCAACTGGTGACAGCTGCTCAAGAAACTAATATTTTATGTACAGTACAAGATGTCCAACATCCTTGATAAGCCCTTGGAGGTCAGCGCAGATCATTCCTTCCCTCTCGTGAATGACTAAAGGCCGCTCCTCTTTCAGAGTGTCTTCGGATACATCAGTGTCCTCCCTGGTGCTTTCAGTGCATACCGCTACAAGGCTCTTCAGAACGGCCCAGATGGGAAAGGTCCTCTCGCCTCTTACTTCAGAGGCGAAACCATGCACGGTGGCTCCAGCGACGCCGGACTCTTCGGTTAGTTGTTTGAGTCAAGCTTGTGTCAACTTGAGCTAATCATCTCGTGATAGAACGTAACATGTACCTCGCCGAGGATCGTATTCTCTGCTTTGAGATCGTCGCCAAGAAACGAGAAGCATGGGTGTACGTGGTATATTCTGATAGACCGATACCGCCTAACCTCGTTCGGCCTATGTAGACTGAGATACGTGAAGAGTGCAAAGGCTGCGACTGATGTGCCCACTACAGTACGTCACATTACTTGGCACACCTGTTAGAGATGCTAACGCGTCATGCAGGTCCCGGAGTTCATCTCCCAACGTCGTCGCTGGCTTAACGGCTCCCTCTTTGCATCTGTGCATGCGACAGTCTTCTTCTTCAGAATTTGGACCTCGGGCCAGAACTTCTTCCGCAAGATCTTGCTGCAGGTGTGTGTTTCAGCTTTCGCAGTGTGTCGCCGTGTATGTAATTGTGTGTCGCAGATCGAGTTCATTTACAACGCCGTCCAACTGATCTTCACCTGGACCTCCCTCGCAAACTTCTACTTGGCATTCTTCTTCGTCAGTGATCAATCACTCCGTGCCGTGACATTACCTGATGTCTGATACAGCTGGTTTCATCCGCTACCTCGAGTCCGGAAACTGACGCTTTCAACTTCCTGAGTAAGGGAGCCGGAACTGACGTATTCGAAGTGTTCTTGAAAGTACGCCGACGATCGATTTTATTAACGAACTGCATGCTGATCGCCCGTGAATAGCTGTACATTGCACTCATCTTCGTAGTCACTGTTTGCTCTCTTGGTAACCGGCCGCAGGTAAGAGCCTCTGTTAAGCCATAGACATCAGCCGGTCACTCACCAAATCTCAGGGATCTAAATGGACGTACTCACTCTGCATATTCCTGTTCGGTCTTTGTGCGATTATCACCCTTTGGTGTGCCGGTTACACGGTCTACCTGGCAGTACCGCATACCCTCGCCGGTTGGAAAGATCTTCCTCAGTAAGGCGTTCTCCGTTTCATATCCTGCCTTTACTCACCGGTTCCACAGTCTCATCCAGACTAACGCTACCTTCCGAGATATCGTCATCTCTCTTGTTGCGACTTACGGCCTTTACCTCATCAGTTCACTCATGCATTTCGAACCTTGGCACATGGTCACCTCATTCGTTCAGTACCTGTTCCTGCAACCGAGCTGTGAGTTCGTTTCCCTTTCTTAGCCTGTTCACATTTCTCACAGACATCTCCGTAGACATCAACATTCTGAGTAAGTAACGCTGTTGAGACATGATGTCACCGGATTCTGACCGCAGTTTAAGTGATGTATGCTATGTGCAACTTGCACGATGTCACCTGGTATGCTTCTAGGTTATATGAAATCACACATGCGCTAACTGCATTATTCTCTCACAGGGGTACCAAGGGTGACAACGGCTCTGCAAAGGACCTGGGTGGTGCCAAGAAATCCAAGGACTCAAACGGCAAGGAAGTTGTCGAAGTTGAGGTGCCCGCTGCACGCGAGGATGTGGACAAAGTGTGGGCAGCCGCTCGCTCTTCGTTGAGCCACAAGCCGCCTGCGGAGAAAGAACACCGTGATGCTGCCACGAAGCAAGCAGACCATGACCGTAACAGCCGAACAAACGTCGTTCTTGCGTGGGTTGGCACCAACATGTACGTCAACGTTTCCGTAGTGTACTTTGAAATATATTGAGCAAGTGCTCACGCGACCGCTGACGTAGGCTCATGATCCTCGTGTTCACTTCCACGGCGTTCACGAACTTCGTCAAGAAACATATCGAAATCACCTCGGACGCTTCGTTCAACCCTTACCTCACCTTCCTCTTCTTCGCCATGTAAGTGTAGAGTGCTTTCATGCAGGTTACGTCATCTAACACACTTATTTCTCCAGGGCTGGCATGTCTGCCATGCGTTTCGTTGGATCTTTCTTGTATCTTGTGCTTCGACTTTTCGGCCAATGATCAATGACACCCAAACGTCCGTCGAGGCTTCCGATTAATTCCTCCCATCCGATCCTACATCCTTCGTATTCATGTACCATTGCCGGATCTTTGGTGCACCTCGTTACGGCGATACCTTTTTGTACTTTATTATTATTGTGAGGCCGTATATCTCGTATACCCGCCTGCGTGTCGGCTCGCCTCACTTACTGTCTCCCTTGCGGTTATCTTTTGGGGATCTCATGTGCTTTATTCCAGATACATTGAAATTTATACAGTACATACTGCAGGCTCACAATATGGATCATCTGTAACTTTGAGGTGCTGCTGTGTTCATAGTTTCGATGGGTTTGTCCATACTGGCTTCCGTTTCTGAAGGAAAGGTCAGCTAGAGTGAAAAGAGAGAACGGGCAAGTACCTCTGCAAATGCCTTCAAACCGTTCTACGAGTGGGCGTTGTCAGCTCAGCTAAGACCTAAATGGAGTCAAATATAGCAAGCATACCTTGATATTCTCTCCGGCGTATACCTGTAGCGCTTCCTTCGATCGCGTGTGAGCTACAACGACGTCTTCAACGTCGCTCAGCTGCTGTGCGAGCACCAGCGCTTTCTTGGTTGACTGCACTGCATCTGGCGAATTCTGGCACAGCTGCTTTGCCCACTCAATGGCGGTTGGCAGGACCTCTGCTTTCGGAACGACCTTGTTCACACTTTGCAGCGTGTCAGCTTGCGCATGCGTAGCATAATTATTCAAACGACTCACAAGCCAAATCGAGCAGCTTCCTGAGCTGTGAGATTCCTTCCTAGGAGAAGCATCTCCGAGGCAAGCTGATGCCCTACTATGCGTGAAAGACGAGGGATCGCTCCCATGATAGCAACTACGCCACGCTTGACCTCCGGAGTGGCGAGAGTAGCATCCTCCGCTACGACGACGAGGTCACAGTTAACGATCATCTCAACGCCACCGCCGAAAGCCCCGCCGTTGACTGCTGCAATGATGGGCTTCACCGAGCTCTGCCGGCGGGAGATGGAGCCGAACCCGTTGACTTTGAGTTCTGTCTCGCGGCACTCGCTCTCAGGTGTCTTGGTTGACTGAGCTCGTTTATTCCAGCTGTCAAAGCGATGGATTGTATAGGCGGTTGACTGGAGATATGCCAAAGAGGGGAGACGTACGCGATAAGGTCTGCTCCTGCGCAGAATGCACGTCCCTCTCCCGTGATGATCGTTACCCTAAAGCCACATCTTCTGAGTACAGCTAGGTATGTACTCCAAACGAGGACTTACCATAAGCTAGGTTCTCTTTCTACCCAATCCAGTATCCTCTCAATACTCTCATCCATCTCGGGAGTCATTGCATTCAACGACTTTGGACGGTTGAATGTGAGTAATATGACATGCTCCGCTGGGAATGAGACCTTGATTTGGTCTGTATGAGAGGGAACTTGATACTGCGTAGGCGAGCCCATGTTGACTTGTCGATGCTTGGGGAAAACCTTGGGGTGTTGCTCGTCGTCGTCGAGTTACAGGGGTGTTCGAAGAGCACGGCAATGACACGGCTTTGTCGCAGGCACATAACGCCCGGGTGAGCGAGGTGATATACCCACCGTAACTGACGTCGAAATCATAAGCTTCAGCCCATGGCCACTGATAGTACGGCGGTTGCTTGTCATCAGAAAGATACGACTTGGTCTCCTAGAGGATTGCCTGAGGAATGAGTGCGCGTGCCAGCAATTACTAGTTAGTGGTACGCAGTATGAGAGGACGTTATGATAGTTGAGGGCAACTGAGCTCAAGCTCGGTCTCGTCAGTTCTCATCAGGCTAGTAGGCGCCCATAGATAGAATTACTGAAGATTAATCATCTTTAGCAGTCATACAAAATGTCACTCCAGAGAATGTTATACATTTAAATATTCAGTCTCGGTCTTTAGGCCTTAGGTAGAATTCCCAAGTCCTGTCTTCTCCTCCCACGCCAGTAGTACCCGTCCCATGGGCTCTCTCGCCTTTCGTCATCCTATGCTCGTATCCCTTCCACAGACTACGTTGGAATACAAAGGACCGCAGCTGAACATAACGCGGGTTTGGCGTGCTTCCTGATTTCTGGGGCGGCGGAGGATTTTTCGCGAGCTTGGGCAGGTCCCTGTAGTACGACGTATCATGAGTCTCGCTCATTAATGTCTCCGCAAATAACTTACCACAGCGTATAAGGTGGCACATTGCGTAAGGTGACCAAGACAGTGCCTCTGCTATTAGGTGTCTGGAGCTCATCCTCTGCCTCCGACGCAGAGTCTGCTTCAGCGATATCGGAATCTTCTCCGGATGCTTTGCGTTTCCGCCGGCCCTGAGCTACAGGAACGGGACCTTTTTTGAGAACATGCGGTGCCGATCGTAGGAAGTCAAGCAACAGTAGCTGGTTTGTCAAGATATTTCTATCCTGGTCTGAGATACCCTTGCCTGGTGAAGCACGCTAGATTAGTCGGTAATGCAGAAGTCTGAACATACTCCGAAGTAGTCACCTGCGTGAGGGAAGTTCCACACAATCTTGTCAAAATTCTGGCTTTTCAGCAATGGGTGTTTCTCGAGTTTGGTAGCATCAACGCCAAATAGTACTTCGCCTCCTTTGGTCCTAATGTCCTGCACAATTGCCACAGCTTCAGGATACTTTTCAAAGCACTCTTGCTCTGAATCGTATGCCGTTGCAACAACATTGGCGGCTGGTAAGTGCTCCAAGGCAGAAGGTGGGTCGTACAAGAGAGCATGTGCAAAAGAGAAGTTTCCCTCCCCAACCAAAAGAATTCGGTCCGTTGGCTTAAACGGTATCGTCAGGGCATGCTGGGGTAAAGCTTTGCTCTTTCCCTTGTTGTGTGAGGGCTTCTTGCCCTTCTGCTCAGCTACTTGAGCGGCTTGTTTCGCATCTTGCTTCTTCTTTGCCCTCGCCTGGTGCCCTGACAATGCTGCCTTGAGAGATGTTTTCTTGCCCATGGTCGTCCGAGCCGTAGTAGTTCAAAACGCCCATTGATCGGATGGTGTGCAATCGGCCCTTGTTGAGATCCATCGGGAAGCCTTTGGTAAATAAGTGTCTGGAAAAGGCAGTTCGAACAAACAACGGTTATGAGACGTGGCGGCTGGGCGTCTGCACATAAAGCACACGTCTCATACCGACCACATCCCACACTCGCACACGAGCAGTCGCTCTCACAACTCGAGAAAACAGTCACTCCTTTCATTCCTTCATACGCAAAATGGTACGCATCGAATCTTGTCAAGGCTCATGCGCTTGAACTCATACCCGTGATATAGCCGACTGCATTCGAGCTTCGCCAGAAGAACGCCCAGTTCGCAGACCGTGCTCGTGCAGGCAAGAACCCAGTGAAGCAGTCACGGCAAGACCGTCTGGCAAAGCGTAGCCCCGTTAGCTTGTGGGCCCTGGGTATTATCGTATTTGTGGTGGTCGGTGGAGGTACGTGCATGTCTATTCTTAGACGATAACTACTGACCCTGTCCACAGTATTCTTCGAGATCATACGACTCATTTTCTTGTGATATCCCCCTGGTTTGGATGCTTCATATGCGTACTATTGTATAACAGATTGTCTCCTCCATTATCATTCTCTGGAACTCAGCCTTGTCTACTCTGTGTTACCGCCTGCCGCTCCAGAGCCAGAAGCACCTTCACCGGCTGTGCTCTCTATTCCTTCCATGGCATCCTCAAGCTCCTTCTCGTCAATCTTGACTTCCTCCCCGGCCCAGATTCGCATGGTCGGTTGCCAGACCATGACCACGTTATCTTCTGACGTGCTCGATGCCGTCCAGTTCTCACCTGCCCCCGGTGCCCAGCAGAAGTCTGTTGGACGAGCAGTATGACCTTGCGAAATCACGAAAGTCAGAATATGCTGAATATTTGTGTAGTGATTTGAACGACTCACCGCCGTGGACGAATAGCAGCTCAGGAGGCCCATCTTCTTGGTCATCTGGTGTCTGCTCAACACCAATCTGCGCCAAGTCCCATACGTTGATCCTCCTGTCGCTTGAAGCAGATGCGAAGATGGTTGGATTACGTGGCGACCAAGATACATGCAGTACTTCGTCGGTATGAGACTCGAAGACATGTAGCTTCTTGTGCGGGGACCGTAAATCGTGCAGGGCGACGGTCTGCGAGCAAGGTTAGCATAGTCCAACGCAAAGTAGGAGGGTGACATACGTTATCAGCACTTCCGGTCAAAATCAAATGGTCCACGGCAGGGCTAAATGAAACGGCAAGAATTTCGCGTTGATGTGCCTCAATTTTGAGTACGGGGTCAGCAGCGGCTCGAGTATCCCAGCTGAACAAACAAAAGTTAGACATGTCCTTATCAAATACGGCGGCGACTTACACTAAGAGCATTTTGTCGTCGCCCACACTAGCAAACGTGTAGTCTTGTGTAGCATGCCAGTCCACGTCCTAGGAAACCCGTCAGGATGGTGAAGGTAGTCATAGTTGGAAGACAAGCTCACTCCGACGACAGACTTGTGTCCACGGAAGACTGTTGTCGGCTCGATTGTACTCTTTGCCTTGGTATACGAGTTGACATCCCTACGTACCACGTTGCGTAAGATATACATACGATCTTCAATTCTATACTCACCAGTGGCAGATAGTCATGTCTTCAGATGCACCAAGGACATGACCCTTCTTGTTAGGGTTCCATGCTAGTCCGTAACTATATCCCAAACTCAACAACATAGCTCAACCCTCAATGATTATGCCCAAACACTCACCCTTCCTTGTGCTGTCCCACTAAAGTGATGTCCGGCTTGCACTGTCCACCTCGTTCCGGCTCACTCGAATGCTTCGTACGATCAAACACATACACTTCTCCTGAAACAGCCTTGGTTGCGATCAAGTCGGGGTTCTGGGGCATATAACGCGCTCGGTTGACTTCGCCTTTATGGTTGATTTTCTGGATGATTTGGATGCGTGGCTGGGGTGGTATGGAGTGGCCACCAAGTTCTCCTCGTTCGTCGTCATAGTCCGAGCGGTCGAGCCGGTCTGAACCTTCCCCGCTGGTTTTCGGTAGTTGGACCTGAGCGATCTGGAGGTAGTCCTGGGATTGACCTGAGGTGTGTGTTCCGAGGAGAAGACGGTGGACGGTGTAGTTCTTGCCTGGAGGGCTAGCCAGACGTTATAAGCTTGTTCGTGGGCGTAAGACGTCGAGAGACTCACGACTCTTTGTCCGGGAACCATTGACACGTCAAGCTGGGCCAATCGAGTGCATGTGTGATGACCATATCATATAGGTATGGCGCGTTCTTCTTCCTGTAATATTGTGAGCTCAATAGCTGCAAAGGCTGTTTTGAAGGCATGTACGGCGTACCATGTTTTATATTCCTGAGTACAGCGAACAGAAGAGGTCGATACATCGTTGTCTCGTTCCTAGTCTTGTGCGCACCTCATTAATGATCTTATTCTCCTCCTCAGCTGCTAGGTCGTCCTCTTCGTCTTGTATAGTGATTGGCTTCATGGCGATACGTGAATTGCTTACAAACTTGTACGACTCTACGAGTTGTTAGCAGTGTCACGGGAGTGTAGGTTGGGCAGTGGTAGTGGGGCGAACGAAGTTGGTACTTGGACGCGCCTCAGACGCGATGCATGATTTTTGTTTGTCTCACGCGCCTCGACTCGCGACCTTACATGAACTTATGTGCAGCCGACATACAGCCCGCGTTTGAACATACTTTCACTCGCTTAACATAGCCTTATAAGAGTTCGAGCATATGGAGATACAGAGCGATTAGATAGTATACTGGAAGCTATGGGAATGCCAGGCAATGGTCCTCCATAAGTCTATGAGGGAATACGAGAAATGGTCATGATAGCGTCCAGTCTATTTTGACTCCTTCTCCCACTTGGCAATGAGCTTCTCAAGGTCGAACTTGGGGTCTTCAGGATCTGTGATAACTGTGAAGAAAGTCGGGGCGTTTTAGCTACAGTAATGAGGGGTAACACCACAGAGGCTGGGTACGTACTGTCGTCCTTCTTCGTACCCTGCTGCTTCTTCTTCCAAGCCTCCTTAGCCTCAGCTATCAGATGTTCCCGCTCTTGGATGGCATGGTGCTTCTTCTCCTTGTCGTGCTCCTTCTGAAGTGACCGTCTGTGTGTGATGCCGTAGAATACACCTGAGAGGAGAGCGGTGTAACGGACAACCTTGAAGCATCGATAGGATCTCAATGCCCTATTACTGAGCAATCATAGAGTGTGTAACGTACGTTCACGGTTGCGGAGGCCATTTCTTCACCTGCTTAATTCCGAACGTGGGGAGGGGAGGGTACGAAAAGGAATGTCTGAAAAGATAGCAAATAGATGTTATGAGTAATGCAGCTTTTCGTATACTTCTTTAAACACTTACAAGGTGTGTAGACGGTGAGGAAAGAAAGTCCGTTCGGTGAAGGGGTGCGCTCGCTGGAAGACAGCGGGAAACCCGGGTCGCCGCTACAGAGATGGTCACGTGCGCCTTGTCGACCTCGGGCGCTCGATTAAAGCGTCTCGAAAGCTAAGTACTGCTTCCCACTCTCGTGCTAACAACACTACTACGGTGTGAACGAGGGCCATAATGTTCTCTGTTTAAACAGGACAAGTCTTGTCAATATTTCTAAGATACCCCATTTTTTCTGCCACGCCCAGTGTTCCTCAATTACGTGTCACACTACTGCCTTGATCTGTCCACTAGAACCGGACAACCCGTCATATTCATTTCATTTCGGACGTTCGTTTCTGCGTTACTGGGACACGCACAGCCCTTCACCTCTTTTCCCTCGCCAGCAACATCCCACAACATGGCCGACGACGTTGAGATGGACGCCCCCCAGATTTCTACACTCCGTGAAGAGGAGACACCAGAGCCACAACCATCCCAGGGAGCAAACAAATCATCATCGAAATTTCGGGTGAAACTCGTGGTTGGTGAGGGCAAGCGGGCAGGCTCTGCCCAGGTTACTCAAGAGAGAGTGCCCTATGTTCCGCATAGCGACGAGGATGAAGACGAGGACGATGAAGAAGACCAACTTATTGACGATGATGAAGATGAGCCAAAGGTACTGCCTCCCGTGATACTCCCACCTACTGTGTCTGCGCCTGTCATCATGGAGAAGAAAACCGCCGTCTCGAAACGTGGGGGTAGTACCGCTGGGCGGGGCAGAGGAAGAGGCCGTGGCAGCAGAGGTGGCAAACTAGGGCGTGCAGGTACGGACGCATGTTCATGCTGCTGGCCGCATGCTAACTGTATTGTCAAGACATTGGTCCCCCTTTGACAGCATCCGCAAGTATCGATAGTATTGTTACGACTGGTACTGTTGGCGGCAGTATCTCAGCTCCCCTTGGCACACCTAAGAAGCGAGGCAGTGGGCTGACCAAGACTGGTTCATCTAGAGAAGGACCAGGTTCAAGAGGGGGAAAGCGAGGCGCCAAGTGAGTGAACTCCTTCGACAATACTGGCCCGTCTAATATCTCTATCACGTACAGGCAGGCAGCAGCTGTACCTCTTCATATGCGTGATGACGCCGGTAGTGTCAGCGAGGGTGAGCATTTCCCCAATATGTCTCGTTGAATCGTATTGATGTTCTCTCGTGTAGCATACGCCGGTACCGCAGCATCTTCCCCTGCTGCTCATGACGACCACAGTCCTGATGTGCACGACATCCCCCTCCCTGGTTCATCAGTGCCGATGCTTCCCGCACACCTAGACGATGTGAATCTGGACGGTGTTCCACTACCGACATATCCACTCCCCTCAAGACCATTCCCAGTTCACCCTCCACCGAAAATAGGGAGCGGTTTCGCGCCTATCATCCCTCTCGATAAAAGTGGAAAACACGTCCGTCATTGGCGACAGGCCCAACGAGAGATCAGAGGCATTGCTGGTGGACGCTGGTTCACAAAGGCTTGGGTAGGTGAGAAGGAGTCGGAGTATGCCACAGCTG
>JAXQGN010000357.1:0-26839 GCA_037039805.1 Irpex sp. M6601 | reverse complement strand
CTCGAGCAACTTCAGGCTTTGCTTGCGAGCAGGCAGAAGGGGAAGGATGGTGCGGAGGGAGGTGAGCTTAGTGAGAGTGAGATGAGGGAGGTGGAGAGGGAGGCGGAGAGGAGGTTGAGGCCGTATGCTTGTGGGGTTGGAGAGTGTCAGAGACGGTATAAGAATATGAATGGGCTTCGTGAGTGTTTCTTCTTCCCTCCCTCTCTCCCTCTCCCATTATCTCTCTCATGATCGTTATCAAAATTCTGATTACTGACTCAACTAACAGGCTACCACTACCAACACTCAGGCGACCACGGCGCCATCGGCCTCGCACTCCTCGCAAGCGGCCAACACGAATGCCTACAGCACACTCGCTCCCACTCAAGACACGTCACGCCCGCTGCGTCTCAGCGGTCCTCCCCACTCGCTACGCCTGCTCAAGCCTCCTCCTCCCACCCTTCCTCACACCTCAACCAGTCTTCCTCTCACTCCTCCTACAATCAGCAGCAGCAGTCGAATGGTGGGCTGCCGTCGTATCAGAGCGCGTCGATGCATCCCCCGACGTATACGCTTCAGCCTCAGCAGGTCACCCCTTCGTCTCAGGGGGGTGGGGTTCAGGGTCAGGGGCAGCAGAATGAGCCAAGCCAGAACCAGCAGGCGAGTGCGGTGCCGATGCAGATGCAGTATATGATGCAGATGCAGCAGCGGTGATCCCCTCCCTCTTCTCCTTTCTCATTTTGGAAGGCGAAAGCAATGGAGGGCGAAAAAGAAAGGATTGCAGACGTGATATTGTATTATTAGACATCATGGGCTGGTTTGGTTGGTTGCGCGCGGGTTTCCTTCCTCTTCTCTTGACTTTGCACTTTGCTGCTGCGATCGTGAGATGCGGGCCTGGGCGTCGTCTCTCATTACCTCTTCCTCTCTTCTACCTCTACGCCTCTCCCTCTTACTCTTCCCCTCCCTCCCTCTCCCTCTTCGTGCCCGTCCCTCGCTACCGAAACTTACCCTTAGATGCGACTTCGCCTGGTAGCTCGCGCCAGCCCAGCCACAAAAGTATCAGTATTAGTATTCAAGCACCCCCTTTGTTAGTTAGTTAGAAATATTGCACTACCACCCACTATTACCATTATCCTTCCTCTTGTTCTTCTTCTCCTTTTTTCTTTGCTTCTTGTTGTCTCTTCGTACGCAGTGTATTACTCTTACTCGTACCCTTTGCCGTACCACCACTCGATTCGAGCGACTCTGCACATATCCTAGGGTCGACGCCACCTTGCAAAATTACTGTAGATAGTTTACATATAGGCTTCGAGTTCGTACGTACATACTTAATCTTACTTTCCGTCCTGTAATTTTTGCTTTTACCTACCCTCTACCCACCCAAACCGACGAAAAGTACTTGCTTTTATTCACCCACCCAATCCAATCCGATGAAAAGTACCTTCGCGTAGTATGCTTCTTCCTTGTAATTGTAAAAGTAAAGAAGTAAAGTGAACCGATGGCTTCCTTCCTTGTGATGTACTGTGAAAGTAAAGTAAGCCGACGTCTGTTTACATACCTTCGAAACTTCGGTTTCTCAGCCGGCGACCTAGTTGTCTGCCGTTTGGCCACTCTTCCTCCCTTTGCTATTGCCGCGGCTTACTGTAGGCTTTCGAAAGTGAGGTTCATATGTAGAGTTCGCCTATGAATTCAACGGAAGTGACGTCAATTGTCAGGGTACGTGCTTACAGTCTGAGCGATCAATGAGCATGAGTAAGGTAAATCGATATCAACGTCGATACGTACTGGCCAGACTGATTCGAGACTTGCGGAGAGAGATTCGAGAATCGCCAATGACGAAGCAGGACCTGACCTGGCCATGGTCCAGTGCCAGCTGAGAAATAGCGTGCACGGTGGAATTGCAGATACGATGTGGATGGTATATGGTAGGTGGATGGCGCGAAGTGGGAGAACTGCAGGGCAGGGAAAGTTCGAGGGGCGAAGGGAGAAGAGAGAAGTAGACGGTGGACGTAAACGTACTGCACGAGCCTCATCTCGCGGTGTTCCTAAGTAGCCGGTGTGCTTGTATACACTGTGTAGCGATATTGTGGACCGGCGATTGTGCGATTGTGCAGGTCGTGAGCTGCAATGGATCGACGACCGAGGACGTACATATCGTATTCCGCGGCGTAGTGTTCTTCATATCATATCGAGCGTGCTGACTCGGTGTAAGTTAGAGTCGATATGAGGTTTGTGATAGACGGTCGATTCTGGAGATTCTCGTACGTACGTAGAGTAGCGTGTTGTGAGCTTTTTGACTGGACATGCACGTCAAGGCATCGACGTTTGACGGGCGTGAGCAGTCAAGAAGCCATGCAACACGCTTACTACACTACTTACCCGTACGAAGGCACTGGCGAGGTATCTATCGATGTTCGTCAGCCTCGTTTACCGACCTTACCTCCATCTTCCCAATTCTGTCATAGATGATGTCCTCATCATGACTGGTGGTGAGAGCTTGCGGAATACACGAGGAACGTGAGTGTCGTAGACTCACTACACCGTGGACCCGAGCCCTGCCGAGTAAAGAAAACGATTGCTCCCAGGTCCTCGGGGATGCGGTAAAGTTCAAGGTTCCCTCGAGTCATCCCGCGCCTTCCTTCGTCGCTTCGTGCTTCGTGTGACGAGGACACCACCCGACTGAGAGGAAACGTGCTGGCCGTGCGATGATGCATGAGGCGTATTCTTACTCCGGTTAGGTGTGGAACGTTCCAAGTATCGACTGTAGATGGACAGGGAGTCAGTGGGTGTGGTAGAGCCTGGGAGTATGTATGTCAGATGTACCGATACGTTGGGATTCCCCGCGGAGTAGGGTAGAGAGACGGAGTACGGTGAGGGCGCATCATCTTGCGCCGTGTGTATCCAATTGCCCTGGAGGGCAACTACCTTGAACGACACGCGGGTGACGAAGCGAGGGTCAACACCCAAGCAAGCATGTGAGACATATTGTGCTGTGTATGTGGGCGTACGCATTCTGTCAAACATGTCAGAATGTCAAACGGGACAACGCGGACGTCGATCGTCAAATCCTTGAACGTTGAACACAGGAAGGGTCCAAAGAATTAGACTCACTGTCTTCCGGCTTTGGCATGGCGGCCGTAACAAGGCTCAAGCGTGGTATGGACAGATTGCAGTGCGCGTACGTACGTGAACCATACGGTAATCCCACTGCGGGTGTTTACGAGAATCACGATCCATGCGTATGAAAGTCGGGCAGCTAATTCTTTGGCAGGACGAACACAATCAGTCCGAGTTTACTGGTCCTTGTTCTTTGTGCGCATGCTGTGCGGGCTTCTTTGGCCTGGCATAGCTAGCTGACAGACGGGGTGTGTTTGAGTTCGTGCTTGCAAGAGTTGAAATGTTGATGTCCGCATCCTATTGGCGGCCGGTACGGGACTTCATGAGATCTAAGGGCAGGCGCCCTGAAACTTACGCCTCCTTCCGTCCGCAGCGTCCCGGTGTGTGCTCAGTATGGTGTGAACTTTCTAGGGAGTTGCTGGAAATGAGAGTACGTTCTCCACGAAGATGCGACGGAACGCAGGAAAACCCCACCGAGGCTGACTAGACGTAGGGATTAGCCGGGATGACAAACGGAATGAACATGGAGCTGTGCAGTCTGAAGTACCGCGACGGAGCTGATGGACCCACCCGCGCGTGCACTCTCGCCAGCGAAGGTGTATGTCATGCTTTGAGACTGACGACGTGTAGTTGCGGTCATTCTCGGCTATACCTCCATACGGGTGCTAGAAAGAGCAAACGATGACGGTACTTCATAGTCAGCGAATTCGAATGCCCGAAAATCACGGTAACGGTGAAATCGATAGCACGCACCAGCATCGTAAGATGTCCCGTACAAACCCATTCGCTTCTATTATGGGATGAAGTGATGATCCGTAGAGTGAGTGGTTAGTTCGTCAATGAAATCATCCAGCGGCGCCAGCAACATCGTTGAGGCAAGAAGAATAGATGCGTCGTACTACGTGGAGGGAGTCAACAAGAAGGGGGACGACAGCGACCACACTTCGCAGGTTTTATCATCTTCGTCGAAGCCTAGACGTGCACGAAATTTGCTGCAGAAAAAACGCGTCTGGCAGGTGTGTGTTGCGTGCGCAAAAATCTCGCAAAATGAGCAGGAAAATTTTCCTTCGTGCATCATGGTGATGGGCGGACGAGGAAATTGCCATACGTGGCAAGTGCAGTGTTCGCTCGCTTTTCCTTTTCGCAATTCGTGAAGAAAGAAACTCTGGGAGGTGGTTTCTGCCTCATATGTGTTGTGTATGAGTATGTTTGAGGCTTAAGCCACTAGAAGATGCACGGTGCGCCAACTATCCATGCGCTTTCTTGCATAGAGCAGAGCAATTTGTAATGAGTGGCTCCAAGTTAATTTCGGATGTACGCGGACGAACAGAATGAAGCGCTGCACGCGCCCCGACGCGGACAACGTTGGACGATGATGACTTTAGACGAGGCAGCATGGTAAGTAAGCCGCAGTTCGTACGGCTGAGGAAATTATGTTCTACTGATTCATCCAATAAGCCACTCGCTAACATGGCGTACTGCCCGCTGCAAAGATGCCTTGCCTAAGTAATCGGTCCTGCCACATGAGAATCTGGAAACGACGAGAATGCCAGCCTCATGTTGCATGAGACCATACCAAGTATGTCATAGCCTCTCGAGGCTAAACGCATACGGAGCAACCTGGAGCAACCAGGTACCGAGTGCGAGGGGTCGTTCTCCGCTGGTCACCCCACCGACGGGAGTCTATGAAGAGGCTGGAGTCTCCTGGCTCCTGTCCGCCCTCGGGGTCGCTGGCAGATCGCCCTTGGACCGAGAATCGAGGGTATTCTAGGTTTGGGATCATCCAGGACGCTGAGGGCTTACTGTGTTCCTGTATGACCGTCGGTAGCGACGGCAACGGTGGAACGATGCAGCGAAATGGCGAATTTGGTAGATGCCGCCGCCTCGAGGTACGCTCTTGACTTCCCCACCGACCTCGTTCACTTCCTCGATGGTGCATCGATAATGCGTGCGGGCCTATGCCAGTACACCGGTGATCGATAACAGGATAGACGGTAAATGTCAAATCCATCTACAAGCCTAAATGGTGATAACGTTGCCTCCGACCTACTCAATATTACCTCAATCACTCTAGCAGCGTGGCATATGAAAATGCCAATCACCCCCATCGTCGTGGACGTCCTACTCAAAAAGGTTAAGCAGCCTATGTCAACGCATGAATTGGTCAATGTTGTCGATCCGTACCTAAGATCTCATGTGTGCTGCGGTTGCGAGAGGGTGCGCATGGCTCTCCGACTCGATCGCTTGACCAATAGCTGAGCGAGTGGGAAATACCCATTGCCCAGGCTGAGTTGGTTGCTCTCCATTTGTGAGCCATGCGGTCGGTTGAAACGAGGAGTGGTCGAGGAAGATTCGTTTTGCCCGAGAACCATGAAGATAGGGGCCGGCGGCGGGAAGGAAGATTAAGTCGGGTGCAATGTCACTGGACGTGGTGGAACGGATGTGTCCGTATAACGGTAAAGCGCTTACAGGTGTAACGAGGGCCCGCTGGTAGATTGCTATTAGGAATGCTTACTTAAAGACCGTATAATAAAATTGACCGGGTTTCAAGCGGATTGAGAGATGTTCTGGGATGCTGTCTTATGTCGGCCGACGCTTTGGGGGACGTACCTGTGTTTCATTGGATTTAACTGGATCCAATGGGTTGGACTACGTACAATTATTGCAGTGATGCTACGGGAGCTTTGCCCCATGTAGTTTCCACGATCGAGGGAAAACTTCGAACGGAATGCACATCTTAACGCGTAAAGTGGTGGCCAGCAGCGACGTCTGAAACAAGTGCAGTAGCCTGTGATATCAGGAGATACATATTCTTGAGAGAAATTGACGACGTTTCGATGGGGCGGAGAGAATGCGCGAGTGAAGGGGACCCGCAAGGCTTGAGGCTTGAAGAATTGAAGAATCATATGTGCGCTAAGGACTTCTATCCCTTCTGCGAAGCAGATCAGTAGCATATCGATATACTAGACATGCATCAGAATAGGTTATTTTCGACTTCCATTTCTGATTTTCTCAATTTCCGTGCCACGTCTCTTATAGTGGGTAACGGAGATTGAGAGCACCCTCAAGTAAATCCATCAGAGGCGTCTCCGTATCGATGCTGGTATCAGATAAGTAGATGGATACGGATTCTCAAGACAACGCGAGCGTAGTAGAGGTGGCAGGCGCAAGACTATCCGGGTAACATTCATGGTCAGAGCCAATGAGCGGCCGGGCCTCTCCTATGGCCATACAGGCAAAAGAGGCGCTCGGGAGTGTGCCGGGGTCCTGTACCTGAATCGCACTTCGGCGAGAACTTGAAGGGCCAGAGAAATGGGAGAATATTGATAGCAGTGGAATTGGAAGTGTATATATGTTCAGAGATAAATGTGAATATACAGGTCAAATAGGTGTAGTGAGACCAAGTCGCGTGAGGCCAGCGACCGAGTCTTGGAAGATGTATGTGGACCCCGGACAGTAGAGCGGAGGAGATGTACAACGCAGCAGTAATTGGGACAATAAACTTTATTCACTTTCGGCGCAATTATGTCTCGAGAAGCATCAGCATGAGTCGGATATACCAAGGAAATCGATATATAAGAAACGCTTCGAGCTTCAAGCCAGTCATGCACGCGTATATTCGTATTCCTTGTACATCGTCAATATCATTGGTATCATTAACATACCATGCAGACATCAAAGCCTGTCATTCTCGAGAGCCTTCTCCTCGTATTCCATGTCAGCTTTGTCACCGAAAGACGGAGATGACCTCGATCTCGATACGCCTCTCTCGAACACATCTGACGCGTTCTCATCGTCAACTTCACCAACCCCAGGAGGCGGCCATATCGTGTTCAAAACCATCCAGACGACCGCGCTAATAGAGAAACCTAATGGCCAGGATAGGTAGTAGACATGACTGTCACGAGTTCAATAAGATGTTAGTGATCAACGTTATTATGGAAGTTTGGAGGTTAATGTGTCCGGAACTTACATCCATTGCGTGCTGACTTGTACGGCTTTAGGTGTCACCGACGCTGCGAAGCCTGGCATGTTTGGCCACACTCCCTGAAAAAGCGAATGACGAGTGAGAATAGTCCGTTTTCCGATAAGAATAAGATCATACCAGCACCCATGCTATAGGAGCTCTCCAGTTGATACCGTGCCAGAACCTATATGCAGTGAGCTAAGAAACACGGTAAAGGATTGTCGCAAACGCACCAGTAATCGCTCGAAGGATTTGGTAAATAGAGATGCGACAACTTTAGGCGACGGCCGCGTAGGAGATGATAGTCGGCCTATCCATAATTAGTCATACGCATAGATTTGTGAATATGTATGAAAGAGCACCAACCACCATGATTCCCGTCAGGGGGCCTAAGAATACACCGTAAGCGGACATTGCAGAGATGAAAGAGTTTGCGGTCTCAAGATAAAACACATGAGCTTCTGTATCTAACTCTTCGTATAGCTCAGCAAAGGTGCTCACGTTGAGAATCCTCCATGGATTTATGCAAATGCCAATAGCTGCAATGACAAATGATCCTCGACGGATAGTGAACCATCGAGGGAACAGGGCGGCAAGGTCCATACCCCCAACTACACCACATGCCACAATCTGGATATATAACCGTTGATTAGTATATGTTGAAGTGGATTGATCGAGAAACTTACTGTGACAGACATCTGAGACAAGAAAAACGCGAACGAGGCGAAGAAAACGGCAGCCCTGACTTTTGTGGACCCGTGTCTTTGTATAGCCGCTAGAAGATCGTACAGTTTCCTAGTGAAACATCAATACAGGAATGGTGACAGTTCCATCTTGTGTCGCATACCAGAGAAGAGGCTCGTCAGGGTAGAACCCTCGCGCACACGACGTGGTCACAATCCCTAGGATATTCGATCCTAACAAGCACACAGGTATTATGAATATCTGGCCGAACATCTGGTCCCCTTGTTTCCTTGCATATCGAGCAAAGTCTGAAATTATAGTGGTGAATGGTGATCCAACTTCTTGGCCCAGATATACATACCACTTTGGTATAGGATCTGAGTTGTCTTATGAGTGCCTGTTTTAAGCTGTTGTGAGGTTAGAGGAATTACGTACTCCTCCAGACCATGCACCGATACCACTGGTGATGCATCGCATCATCACCCAGCCCAGTCTTGACCCTTTTAACTCACCCACGCCGTACACAGCTTCTGGATTGCTAAACAACGGGCCTCCGTTACCTTGCTTGGCCAATGCCCATATGAAAATGGAGAATGCGGCAATAATGACAATGATAGAAGAGGCAAAAGCCGGTATCCGATACCTGTATTTACATCAGTATTGAACCGATTGTTTAGGACGATTGCATGGTTCGCGTACTGTTCAGGCTTGAGAAGAAATACCGGCAGACATATCACGACGAAGATAATAAAACCAACTTGGGGACATGGTCAGCAAGTGAATAGCATGTTGTCATTAGGAAACTATACCAAAATCGTTTGTTTGCATGCCTATGTCGGGAGGGAAGTGATTCTTCATGTGATAGAAACTCGCTGCAGCCCTTATTAGCCACAGCCAGCCCAAATCTTTTGCCACTCACGCCATATGGAGCCAATCATTACTTTCACCATCTGGCCCCCGTACCTGCGTTGAAGCGGAGCGTTAACAACAGAAAATTAGAATTTAACATGGACTCCAACGTACCAAGATTGCACACCTTGCCATACGCACGACAGGATTATACGATTGACCAACGTAAACCAAGCACCGCGGCTACGAGGCCGTTTATGTGAGTAGAGGGAGCAGCGTACAATGCTAGAACAGTCCTTACACTCCCCAGCTTGCTCTATTGATTATAGCCTGAATAAATTTGCGTTAAATACTGCCCAACTATACGGAACTGTCGACACCTAAACTTACGAATGGGACGTGCCATTTTCCACCGCCGTGTCCGTTGAACACGATAGCAAGACAAATCCTACGTTACATAACCGATAAATTAGTGACGCCTAAGCCTCCGATGTATAAGGCAGACTTACACTACAGTGCTGATCGCATTCACTGTAAGTCGATGTCCAATCAGATTTGTCTACACTAGATCGAGTCATTTGGGAACACTGACCTGCGATCGCCTGTCCGACGGTTAGGCCAAGTGCCACTACGCAAATAGTGAGAATAGAGAAGTAATGAGCAGGCAGGATCTTACGAGAGGCTGCAGCTCCAGACCATTCAGCGATGTTGATGCCTGTAGGTAAAGTGATCAGCGTCAAGATCCTAAAATCAACATAGATAAGATTGCGTCACCTGTTGAGATCCAAAACAACACGAAGGTAGTTTTTGCCCAGGTCCTTCGATATTCCGGTAGAGGAAGGATATCTTCATTGCTATATGGCGTCGATTTCGATGTTGCTAACAGACTCTGGAGAACAGTCATGGCATGAGTCAAGAGACAGAGATCAGTAGTCATAAGCGCCAAGTTCAAGCGGTTAGGACGATGAGGAATGAGGCTACTCACCATTGGGCAATTGTAAGCCTGGATTCACGAGCAACAACAAAGCGCGAAGAAGCCACGAGAGTGACCGACATGGTTGACTCAAAGATTATATACGACAAAAAACCTCCACCCCACTAACTCCGGAAACCATCCCAAAAAAGCAGTCGTCCGATCCCCAACCAATCCGAATCCGCACCAACGTTTCCATGCGCGGCGGCACTTCACTCAAAGAGCCGTCATAAAGTAAAGTCCACCACTTGCAGATCTGTCCCGTTCACCAGGAACAAACTCAGCACACCGTCCGCCAACCGATATCGGTCGAAGAGCGGCTCCGCCACGTTACCACTGGGAGACTCCCAGAGGACTGTCCAGTCACGGAACTGTCCAGCTGCTGTACTACCTATGATACTCAAGGCAGTAGAATTAGGTGCGTTCGATGGGAGGATGGCATAAAGGGTGTTTTTAGCAGAGACTAGTTTCCCTCTCTTGCCGATGACGGTGGGGGTGCCGGTGATATTGTTCGCGCTGATGAGGTTTTTTGGGGAAGGTAGCGCAGTACGCGTCCAGTACGTGTTCGTGTCTCGCCAATAGTGGTACCTGGAATAATATTGACTGTTGATTCTAATATGAAGTAACGATTAACAGCATACCATTGCTCTATACCTGTGGTGTTCTCTCGGTTCAAGACGTGTAGTCTCCCCGCGCTATCAATTGTTTGCGCTTCTTGGTTGAGAATACCACTGACGACGGCAATGTACGGTCAGTTTAACTTCAATCCCCAGATCTATCAAACGTACCCGTATTTGGGTATACCAAAAATCGTTATACCGGCGGACACTGGCACCACGGGAACTTGAGCGGACGTGTTCGCAATTTGCTGTTTCCAGTTATTATACCACGTATAACCCGTGTCAGGACTATACGCATAGT
Organism: Irpex sp. M6601; assembly: GCA_037039805.1. Classification (NCBI taxonomy): domain Eukaryota; kingdom Fungi; phylum Basidiomycota; class Agaricomycetes; order Polyporales; family Irpicaceae; genus Irpex; species Irpex sp. M6601. The sequence goes on along the minus strand of JAXQGN010000357.1, from coordinate 16,349 downwards.
TCAGGTCGTGGTTCTGTGGATAAATCAGCAGGGTGCGTTTTTCAGCGATGTTCACAACAGAATACTCACGTTTTCCGGGCCGTTAGGGCCTGCTTGTACTGCAACGTCTTGGCCAGTGTCGTTCACGTAGTCACGGTAGGTCCTATAAGCTGTCAGCGAGAAAAAAGGGTTTGAAGCATATTGCTACTCACCATGTAGTGTGAAGTACACCATGAGAGTCGAAATCTAATCCGTTGATGTATGCGTTGTCTACTTGAGGCATCAGCCTTACATTCTCGAGTATAAACTCTGGGCCACCACTTACTGTTCACACCCTGCAGACACTCAGTTTAGCTCCAGGACACGAAAGGAAGAAATGGATTTACGCACCTCAAGATAGCGACCTATCTGCTTCCACCCATCGTTCGGTACATAGCGATAAAGCCAATCGTCACCCAGTCCCGACCGTCCCACTCGAAGTTCGAGAAGCAAATCCGCGCCTTGTGCATGCGTGCTCGATGGGATATTCAAGAAACGAGGATAAGTGATATTGATGAAGTACACAGATTTGTCTAGTGATTCGAGACCGGGGAGGTGGTCCTAAGGGAGGAGGCAGGTCAGATATTGGACGGCGGCGACGTGGGGGGATGCACTTACGAGCGTGGGGCCGAAGATGGCTGAAGACCACCTCACATTTTGTGGGTGCGTAGCAATGTTCTTCTGGGAAACTCGGTAATGCAGGGGGTTGTCATGTTGATCAAAGCCAAGGTGTAACGTTCCATCTCCTTTCGAAATACCCAGTGAAATACTGCAAAGGAGGTCAGCAGATACAAGATGACGGCGGAAGCCAAACCAACATATCATGGCCATCGTCTTCAGTTTGGTTGTAGTCTGCCAAGACAAAGCTCTCCCACTTTTCAGACGGTTTCAGAGACCGGCGGGCGACGTTGGCGTGGCGAACGGAAGCATTTATGGCACTAGCAGCCCAGAAGACGGCATACTGGTAATCTGTGAGGTATTCAGCGATACGCATTCGCACGAGTGTGCTAAGGCTTACCGTTGAAAGTGACGATGGCGTCCTGCTGAAAGGATTCGCCGTTCAGTCGGTTGACTGTTGCAGGGTCCTGGCCTAGGGTGGTGCTTTCAAGTATCTTCAGGCCGTAAGTCGCGCATATACACAGTAGTGTGATGAGTTGGACGATTAGAACCCGCATCGAGTTGCTTTGGACTGGAATAGCAATTAGCTCTCGTACCCGCATACACTCAGCGTATCACACATACCTTCGCAGTGCTGCTCAACGACGTTTCTGCAACGCGCCCTATATAAGCCATTCCAAGTCCGTCGACACGGACCGTATATTTGCATGGTCATAGTCACGAGTCCGCAGAAAGAGTGGTCGAAGACAGATCCTCCCTCGTGTCTTTATGATCATCAAGAAAGCTCCTTGAACAAGACCGGTGGTAGTCACCATCTGCCTTGTTCAAGGGGTCTTATGATGTCCTCCAACGATCTATGCGGGCCGTTGCGGTGGATTATGACGATATTTGGGAAGTAGTAGTCTCGGTGACAATAAACCGTCGTGAGTCGCCAACCTGATGCAACTCGGCGTAAGTAAGCATGCAAGTAGACCGTCCATGAGCGCAACACTGGCAGTCCTGAACTTACCAAAGTGTGTAGTATATAAACCACCTAAGAACGTCAATCCTTTCGCAGTTGGTGGTAGGAAACAAGCGCGAATCCAGGCAGTCTCCGTGCCGCCGTGAGGGTTAACTCGTACGAGCCTGATGACCCTGACGCCGCCATATCTCATTCCACGACCACCATGTCGTTCGACCTAGGTTTGCCAGTAAACACCGCGCTCGCGTTCTACATCCTCTACTGTGTGCAGCGGATCGTCTTCCCCTCGACGAAAGCCCCGGCGAAGCCTCCGACCGAGTTCAAGGAGGGCTACACATGGATGCCCAAGTCACACCCGCCGACACTGCTCTTCAAGACGTACACCCCTAAGACGCTGGCGCCGTTCAATGGAGAGAATGGCCAGCGTATCTTGTTGGCTATCAAGGGCGTTGTGTACGATGTAACGGCGGGAAGGAGCTTCTATGGACCTAGTGAGTGCTGTTGGTGCATGCGGCGTATATATGCGTACTGAATGGCTTGAATTTAGACGGCATGTATGCCAACTTTGCTGGACGAGATGCGTCTCGCGGGATGGCCAAGCAGTCGTTCGATGAAGGTGCGTCTTGGGACTAGATCATCTCGTGGTCATTCAGGTACAATGGTAACTCAAGCGTTGGAACACCTTGGGACAACAGAAATGCTCACCCCCATCGACCAACCTCTTGATAAGCTCGAGGACCTTAAGCCAGACGAGATGTACGTCTTCAGTACAATGTTCTCCCTGCTACGTTAACCTGATATTCTGACTCGGCTGCCTAGTGAGAACATGCACGGTACGTCACTCATCTCATCCTCAGCTCATGGCCTAGCTGATATATGTCTGGCCAGGCTGGATGGAGCACTTCTCCAGCAAGTACATCATCTGCGGTAAACTCGTTGAGAACGACCAGGCGTAACTTGTCCGCAATACGTACTTACTACGTACTACCCATATGTCAAAGTGCTTGCATATGTCTCACCTCTCCTGGATCTAATAGAGTTCATTCATAATTCAGACTGTCCGAGACCATTGTACACTCTGCTGCCGGTCCCATGCTCCCCGTCTTTGAAAGGTTATTTGCATTCTCCTGGTATTGGAGACTACGATGAGCACCCTCGTACTGACAATCCCCGCCGTTAGATACCCAGTCAATTCACTGATCTTCGACAACGGAAGCTTTATGGAGCATCCCTCCTCTCTCCGTCTGTCTCAGAGAGCCACTCAGCCGTCTACCCAAGCGAGATCCACAATAGAACCAACACGTATGCTGTAGCTTGTATTATAGTCGAAGCGTACGTAGAGCCGGGTAGATGCTCAGAGCAACTTACCTTACCGTGATGCTCGAGGTCAGCAGCAAGTCTCTGCTATCGCACATGCAACCTCACACGGCGTATATGTACCCGCTGGGAAAAGAACATCAATTCGTAACGGCAGTTAATGAAGATATACGTTTGGTAGGTATGCGGACTAGGGTAACGTCGTGCCAATGAATAAAGGAGAAGACAGATGCGAGAAGTGACCAATAAAGAGGGAGTATGAAGTATGCAAAGCTTTTCGTGACGACACATGACAGAACAACAGAAAAAGAAAATCCAGGTATGTATCGAGCAATGCAACACTCTACTGCTCCTCCTCGGCGACGACCTCCTCCTCGTACTCGCCCTCCTCCTCGGCGCTGCAACGAATAGTCAGTAAGATGGCATACAACGAAGGGAGTAGAGAATACGTACGTGGCGTCCTGGTACTGCTGGTACTCGGCGACGAGATCCTGCATGTTGGACTCGGCCTCGGTGAATTCCATCTCGTCCATACCCTCACCAGTGTACCAATGCAAGAAGGCCTTCCTCTTGAACATGGCAGTGAACTGGTCGCTGACACGCTTGAAGAGCTCCTGGATAGCAGTCGAGTTACCCAAGAAGGTGACGGCCATCTTGTGTCCACGGGGAGCAATCTCACACTGAGCGGTAAGGACGTTGTTGGGGATCCACTCAACGAAGTAGGCAGAGTTCCTGTTCTGCACGTTGTGCATCTGTTCCTCGACCTCCTTCATCGAGACGCGGCCACGGAAGATGGCGGCAACCTAAAAACAACTTAGCATGTGAAAGAACCTTGTCTATGCAATTGATACTTACAGTGAGGTAACGACCGTGTCTCGGGTCGCAGGCGGCCATCATGTTCTTTGCGTCGAACATCTGCTGAGTGAGCTCAGGAACGGTAACAGCACGGTATTGCTGGCTGCCACGAGCAGTGAGAGGAGCAAAGCCAGTCATGAAGAAATGCAGACGAGGGAAAGGAACTAAAATGCTGATAAGTGCCAGACAGAAAGATTAGATGGACGAAGGCGCTTACCCATGTTCACGGCAAGCTTGCGAAGGTCAGAGTTAAGCTGACCAGGGAAACGCAAGCAAGTGGTGATACCAGACATGACGACGGAGACGAGCTGGTTAAGATCGCCGTATGTGGGTGTAGAGAGCTTCAAGGTCCTGAAGCAAATGTCGTAAAGGGCTTCGTTATCAATGCAGAAAGTTTCGTCAGAGTTCTCGACGAGCTGGTGGACTGAGAGAGTAGCATTGTAGGGCTGGAAATGTTGTTTGAACAAATATTCCTCATAGAGCGAGATTTCATACTAACCTCGACGACGGTATCCGAGACCTTCGGACTGGGCACAACAGAGTAGGTTGCCATCATACGATCGGGGTACTCCTCACGAATCTTGGAGATCAAAAGCGTACCCATACCGGCACCAGTTCCACCACCAAGGGAGTGGGTGATCTGGAAACCTACAACAACCATCAGCAGCGTGCACAAAGCATGGCGCGTTACATAACGTCACGGTCACGCGCAAAAATCAATCAACATACCTTGAAGGCAGTCAGTACCCTCGGCCTCCTTGCGAACGACGTCCAACACAGCGTCGACGAGCTCAGCTCCTTCGGTGTAATCTAGGATACGATGATGTCAGCAAATAATAACACCGGTTACGGCACAAAAACGTGGTAGACGCGCTACATGGGGCGAACAGAGTAACAACACGCGTTTTGTTGTAGACAATCGCCAGGCAATCGTGGAAGAGATTACTCACGTCCTTTTGCCCAGTTGTTACCAGCACCGTTCTGGCCAAACACGTAGTTGTCGGGGCGGAACAATCCAGCAAGAGGGCCGCTCTTGACAGAGTCCATAGTTCCGGGCTCGAGGTCGACCAGGACCGCACGAGGGACATACTTGTTAGAGCCGACTTCATTGTAGTACACGTTAATACGCTCGAGCTGGAGGTCGTTAGTGCCCGTGTACAAGCCATCGCGATTAATGCCGTGTTCATCAGAAAGGACCTCCCAGAATTTGGCACCGATTTGGTTACCGCACTGTCGAATCCTGTGAGTTTTACATCGCCAGACTATGCTACAGGAACTGCCATACCTGGCCGGTCTGGAGGTGGACGATTTCACGCATTCTGCAGTTGCAACGTCAGCATATAGTCTTTCTCGAGTCGCGTCTAGACGCGTCCTCGGCGTCCATCGACGACAACGACGGCGCCCTCGCACAACGACAGCAAAGCAGCACGTACATGAGAGTCTTGTAAGGGGAATGAGAGGTTGGTCGAGAGGTCGTGGACGTCCAGGTCAAGTCGAACGACGAAAAGTGCCCTTAGACCACGCCTCTTTCTTCCCACGTGTTCAGTTCAGTCTCCGACACACTCCGCCTGATACAACGCCGACACGTGGCTCTTATGGCCTCTGGGACTTATGAGAAGCGAGTTCCGCTTCAAAGAGTGAGTCAAGCTCTTTCTGATTCATGGAATGCTGTAACAACAAGAGCTTGAGGCCGCCGAAAGACATTTAATTGCTACTGGAGTGATCAAGTCACAGACACATGTGAGTGGTTCGTATGTGAATCATCATGCATCATGAAGTGTGCCCCGTAGGTGGGGTACTGGGTACTAAATCATTGTCTGCTAGCGAGAGCCGACAATAATATGTCATAATCTAATTTTGCGGCTGCGAGAATAGTCATGTCAGAAAGGGCGCTCAGGTCAGGAGGGGATCAAGTACCTTTCAGTGCCAGCTTGGTGAATGCCTTCGCAAGCTCTGGCCGCTCCGCCTCCATCCTCTTAAGGTTATCCACACTGAGCTTCCACACCACAGCATCCCGCTCAACGGTACACGTCGCGTTGCGGGTGGTATTTGACAGTGCTGACAACTCCCCTGCGACAGTTCCAGCGACCATGCTTTCCTCCGTCGTGGGAGTATGCTCTGCAAAATGATAGATGGCTCTGAGAACGCCTGACTGCAGGATGTACAACCCATCCGGCTCGTCGCCCTGTCGCCATAAGACATACCCTTCTGGTAGAGATTGTCGCTCGAGGAATGCGGCCATGGGCTGGAACTGTTCCCGGTCGACGACACCGTACGAGGAAAAGGCCTTCACAAGCGTGCTGTAAGGTTGAGAATCGTCTGATACGGGGACGTCTGGCGAGTGATCTATAATGATGTCAACAAGCCGCAGCAGATTCGATGAAGCCGACCGTGCAGTATACCTCGTGCGATTGTGCGCCAGCCGGCCTCTATGAGCTGAGCTCTTCGGGGTGTGTTGACGTTTTCGTCGTGCAATACCCGGTAATCTTGGCGGCCTGGGAGAGCTGAGTATGGATGTTAATACCTTTCTCAACCAATGATCATTTAGTATCGACAAACCTATGGCATGAGTCTCCGCTTTCTGAGAGTTGAACCAAGCTCTGAGGTAGGCGTTCTCCGTCCCTAACAAAACATGTCAGAATATCGACGAATAGAAACCAGTGCAAGGACGACTGACATTCGAGCGCGTCGTTGAATCTCGAGAAAAGCTCCACCCCGTCCATCTCCAACAAGTCGACACTACGCAGAGCCCGCCCGATGGGTGATGTATCTGAGAACCCGCAAAACACTAGTACGACGCCTTTGGACCACAGTAGCCTTTGTATTCTTACAAAAGCCTCGGCGGCAGACATATCGACACCGGCTACCAGAGAGAGATCGAGGATGAAGAAACGGATGGGGTGCGTTTGCCAAGATGGGCCTTCGACGACTGTACGCATCGTCTCTTCGACCTGTGTGATCGTTCCAAAGAAGAGGAAGCCTACGTACGGCTAGTTTCAGCAAACAGCGAACAAAAACCTGGCAGGAAAACGAACCTTGCAACCGCATGATCGTAGTCTGCTTTGAAACCTCTCGAATGTAGGCTCTGTGCGCGCTCGGTCTTCGTACTGTGGACATGACGGTCTCGCCTGTGTGTAGTACACGAATGCTTTGACGCCGAGAGCTTTGCACAACGAAGAATACACCTGGAGTTCCATTTGAGTAGGCAGATGAGGGGGAGATTATTGACAGTGCTTACAGCTGATGACTATGCCAAAGATGACACCAATGACAAAGTCCCACACAGTCATACAAATCATGATGCTTGCAATGGTGATATATTCTGACCTGGAATAGCGCAATTACGGTGAGTATATCGTGCTCACAGATATGGTGGAACGTGGGTTACCAGTTCACCCGACGGCGAGTATCCCACAGCGCTTCCTTCACCAGGTCAATACCAAGGACAAAAATCAGGGCGCCGACCACCATCACAGCTTTACAGGCACTAGATCAGTAATTGCAGAGTTCTGTGAAGTGTAAGAGCACTTACGGATGTAGGCAATAGGAGCGGTTCCGATGAACAGCAGCGCTGCTGTCGCCGCAGCAAGAAGAACCCCTGCCACTCTTGTGTCTCCTCCTACGCGGTAGAAGCTACACATGGATTCGTCAGCTGAAGGCGAAGATGCTTTTCATGGGGAACTTACAGTAGAGTGTTGACATATACAAGATAGTTCGGGCTGACAGCAAAGTGAGTATGCTTGGAAACACAGTGATTGATAGAACATACACTGTGCCAAGAAAACCAGCCAATATGTTCGAATATCCGTGAGCCACTAGCTCTTTGTCGGTATCGACGTCATGATTGAGCGACACGGCTGGAACATAGCTGTCAGAGAGAGTTCCCTATAGTGATGTCATTTACAAACCCAATGCAGGCACATTCAACGGTGGATGAAGAATATTGAAGAACAGCCTGGCATCAAATTTAGCCTCCACATCATTTAAGGTATGACAGGCACTTACAACGCAAATTGCGTGGGTAGCGTAGACCATAGCACCCTCCATTGAGTTGCTCGGAAATCTACAGGCCATTAGAGTTATGGTTACGTAGGAGAAAAGTCATACAACTGACCGTAGAGTGTGTAGAACTTATACCAAGGTTCATGAGTATCGCCCATCTCAAAGAGCCAGCCGGCTTCTCTGAGAGTTCCTAGGTTCATGCGGGCAGCAGCGACAACGATATAGAATATTATAGGAATAGTGATGAAATCTGTGAAAGAACGTCGCGTCAGAGAAAAGTGGGCACGGTGTTTATGTTGGACTCGGCGTACAAATAGGAAAGATAAGTTGATGATGGTATTTGTGTGTGATGAGGCGAAGCAAGACAGCTAGACCAAATGCAGGGAGCCATAGCGCGAGGTTGTGTAGATTGAGTACGAGGAACTTGAGGGTGTCCAGAGAGAGTGAGAAGTCATCGTCAGCCATGCGTGTGCTGACTGTGAGTCTGTATATTGCGTTTGTCAGTGAGTGAAATTTTGAAGCAGCGTTCGATGAAGAAATTACCCTGTTATAATCAGAAAGACGCCAACGCCACCTATGCATCTAAGCCAGAGTCAGCACTGCTCTAGAGTCGCAGAATAAGGAACAACTGAGTGACTCACCCTACCAAGATGTGACGAGGGAAGAAACCGATGAGAGTACCAAGACGTAAAGCGCCAAGTAGGAAGAAAGTGAGCCCTGAAAGATGAGCAACTAATTAGATGCTAACTGAACGTGATGATCTAGAGCGCACTTACCCGTCAACAAAGAAGAGAGTGCGAACGACACAATCGTTGTCGCAATGATCTCGTGAGGATGATCCTCGCCTATTTCGTTCGCAATGTCCGTCGCCAGAATGTGAAAGAATGGCTACACAATACATCAATACATAAATTGACTCTCATGACCCGCTTCTACCAACAGAACACTCACCACAACTTCGATCATCATGCTCCCGTTGGCGCCGGCGAAGCCGCTTCCGCCAAGGGAGTACACGAGCTGTGATATAATTGCGCTGAAGGCGGGTTAAGTTGGCACAGAAGAGTACGGATCTCAAACCTATGACCACTCACGAGACGAAGAACATCGACACGCCGACCCCACCGAGCCCAGTGAATACACCGGCTGCAGGAAAGGCAATCATACCATCTGGAAGGGGCAGTCGCGTGAATGAGTATGGGCGACGGATAACGCCGAAAAGACGTACAGGATATGCCATCGAGAATATTGAGCAACGTTCCCAATATCACCGCGGGCAGTGCGCGGACAGCTGACGTGAAGAACCCCCCCAGTCGAGCCGACGGTGAATAGCCCTTCCAACGAGGGACGACACCTTTGGAGTCTCTCTTGGAAACGGGCGCCGACTGGTGATCACCGTTCGCTTCGGTGGATCCGTACGAGGGTCGAGCGGCCTCTACGTCCAGAAGAGGTGCTCGCTCGGAAGACTGAGTCACTGCGTGTTGTATGCTTGTAGCCGAGGAGTCGTCCGTGACTACGATTTGCGCTGGAGTTGGGTAGGGACGTGCAGTGGTGGGGGTAGCAAGAGACTCGGAGGATGCCCGTGAGGACGCGCTCTGGTTTCGTTTCGCGAGTAGTAAAGATAGCCCTGACGGTTCCGCCGAGCTCGGTCCTTGCAACGGTCGACCCCGAGGGGTCGCAGCACCTTCAGGAGTCGATGAAGCCGTCAATTCCGTTGCGCTATCAGTGGCCGCCACAGAGGATGCAGCTATGGACTCCTGGTCGTCCACTTCTGCCACCGCCGAAGGGAAAATGAACGAGTCGGACGTGTACGATGACAACGGTGACCGGAGCGAGAGGCTAGATAGTTGCATCGTGCTGTCGCGAATGGTCTGCTGAGCATGTGGGGCTACTATGTTCCTGGGCCGTAGTTGCTTCGTAGGCGAAGACATAAAGCTCACCGGCTGGAGTAGCCTGGTATGAGAGTCATGGTTAGAGCATGGGATGGGTCGTGGGTGGTTGCAATAAATACTTACCCAGCTCGGGCAAGAGGAGAGCCGCCTTGGGTTGAAGCCAACAGAAGTGCTAAGTCGCGAGGTGGTGAGGAACCTGCGTCATTAGTACCTGTGTTCGCGTTTTCACTTCTGATAGGTTGGGCCGAGGCGCCTTCGGCTTGGGTATGCGACTCTGGTCGCGACAACCGACGAGGCATCATGTCATACAGCACCTAACGAATGACAGTCGGGCGACGAGAGCCCCGTAAACACCTATGTCACAAATTGCAAGTGACGGAGGAGAGCAGAAAGAGTCAGTGTTAGACCTGCTTTCGAGTGGGTGATCGCCTAATGATGCAACTCCGAGTCAGGGTCCGGAACAAATTATTAGCTTATCTGCAGCATACCTTATCTGCCTCCGTCGCACTTTTGCATACGATTCAGCTGTGCAATTGGCCGGGTTGAATAGGCTAATAGGCTTTCAGCGCAATGTTGCCGTGACAGAAGAAAGTCGGTAGTTTCCTAAAGCGTCAAATTCATCCAGCGTTTTTGAAAAGGACCGCCCTCGTCCCAAAACAGCATCGCCGACGCCGCCTCGCCCGACTCTTGTCTCACAAAAGCAGTCCTCCGAGCTGTTATTGTCATGTTTGTATTTCCGAACATCCTATGCGAAAGCCGTGCACTGGTAGGTGGCGTACGCACTGCGAGCACAGACATCTTGACACTTAACGTTGATCATCAGGAAGTCAAACGGGTCAGACCGAGCACACCGACGGCTGTTCGCAGTAACACAGGTCGCTACTCACACGAGGCTACGACTTACGTTCTTAATCTCTCCTCGGACCTCTTCAACGCTGGTCGGTGACTCTGGGTCTCAAATCTACTCGTCAAGGTCGTACTGAAGTCTATGGAGGCCCTTCGTCGCACATTCAAGCCTCGCCGCAGGCCTGATCCACTATCAGAACCTAAGAGAGCGTCGAGGCGATTTCGGGACAGTGTCCATGTTATACCTACTCCAGGAGTGGAGACTCGACGACCAGAAGAATATGTGCGTACTATACATTCATGACTATCGTGTGTTGTGCTTAACCGTATGTGGCAATAGAACACCTGGCCATTAACATGGAAGGTGTTTGGGCTCGCAGCGTTGATGATCATCATCGGTATTGCAGTCGAGATAGCACTCGCGATATCGAACGCAAATCATGGTACGTCAGGAGCCTTCATCGCAACATGATTCTCGTGTGCTGACGTCCAGGTAGGCTTTACCGTAGCTCAACGAAACATATTCGCCTTCACGCATGTCCAAGTGTCCTTCCTGACATCATTCTTCCCAACGATGTTTATCCTACCACTATCGCTTTTGTGGAACGTCTCCGACTACGTCCTGCGCTGGTACCAGCCTTATATCGTCCTCTCTGAAGGCAACGCACGAGCGGAGGAGAGTCTCATGATGGACTACGTGATGAACAACCGAGTTTCGACCTTACTCAAAGTCACGAAACGACGCCAATACATCATCTACTTTTCCATGATCACAGCCCTCGCATCCGACCTATTTCAGCCCCTTGCCGGTGGTCTGCTCTCCGTCAAAGCTGTATCCATGGAAGAACCCATATCAGTCCAAGGCACTTCTACTCTCGGACTCATAGCTGACTTCAAGTCGCTCAACGCTTTCCTTGCTGCTGCCGGATTCACCGAAGCGGCTGCATTTCAAGGTCTCCCGGACCCTCCGTTTGTGAACGCTGGATGGGCTTCTGCACAATTCCAGACGGACCCATACGGTATGCAGAGCTCTGTTGCTGCAGACACAACGGGCATCCGTACCAAAGCGAATTGCGCTTCCCCTCCCTCCGCTCCTACGGTCGATACCTCCAATCCTGCGAACTTCTCCATCACCACCACCCTTCAAGACGGCTGTTCTTCACGTGTAACCTTCGATCCGACCAGTGCCGAACAGCAGTACGGTACTGCGCCCGCAGATACTAGCAGCTGCGGATTACCAGCAGACTTCCCCCAGGAGTATGCGCCGGTGATGTTCTGGTTCTACCACAATAACACGCAGAATCAGCCACAAGCAAGCGCCGTTATCTGCAGGCCTACACTGGAGCTCTTTAACATCGTTGCCAACGTGGACCTCTCCAATAACAATCTCACCGACGTCACTGTTGAAAATGCTTACACTGCTCCCAATAACGTGTCTGGGGATCCATTGAACGGAAAGGTCTTCAATGCGTGAGTGCGCCACGATGGGAAGTAGCTCAACTTACTGATAACTGGAGTAGTGTACTCTTCGGAGATTTACCTGGCAAGGATAAGTTCATTCAAGCTCGTGCTACAGCTGTAGGCTCGCAGATACCTGGAGCAATCTTCCGTTTCGCATCGCAGGACGCTGACACGCTCCAACGACTCTTCGACGCCCCGGATGGGTTCCTGAATCTGACGTCTAATATCTACGTACGTTATACACCATTTATCCCTGTAGACAAAGTGTTGATATCTGCTATGAACAGACCCAGCATTTGTCCATCACTGCCAAAACCGTTTATTTCGTGCCTGCGAACCAGACATTGTCGGCAAAGAGGACCTCTCTGCAAGAGCGGCTGATCATGGAGTGCGTCATGTTGTCTCAGCATATGATACACAGTACGAGAGTACTGATGTCTTAATCTAAATAGTAAATTCGCCGGCCACGCTCTCGCCGTGATCCTGATCGTCGTCGGTTTCGTAGGCATCGCCTTCCACATCGCCCACAGACAAGTCCGCCGTCGACTGCACCTGACAGCCCACCCCGGCACCATCGCCTCCATCGTCGCTCTGACCTCGCATTCCGGGTTCGGCGAGCTGTTGTACCCATTCGACGACAAGGCTACGATGCGTGCGAAGCTGAGCAACTTGCGCTTTAGCCTTGACAGGCGCACGGGTGCGATCATTGCTGATGAGGTCGAAGGCGGAGACGAAGTCGCGTTGAATGTTATGAACGATCCGTACCTCGATAATGGTGATGATGGGAGCAAGTCGGAGTTGTCGAGGGTTGAGTCGAGAGCGCCGCTGCTGAGTACGGAGAGTGGCAGGTCCCGGGGATCTAGTCCGTCCCCGTCTCCACATGATCTTTCTGCGGGTCTGCCTTATGAGGTAGAACCGCTCGTGTTTGAACATTCAAGACAGGGTTGATGATTGTTTGTAGCTGTATCGGTGACTGTGTCTCATTTTCTTAACTTGTATCTCTTGTGTTGGTCATCGTTTGGGCACTCATTGGACTTGTAGAACACATACCTTGTTGATTCATATCACCATATATGCATGGACTTGTGTACCATCTCATTCTTTGTGTTCTTACATTGGCTGATATATCTCGAGAGGATCGTGTGGGGAATGCATCGATATAAGGTGAGCGTACAGCATGCTTACATCTTCTGAGAGCTGACCGTGGTTTCTTCAGGCGATAAGTCGATTCTGGGATGCATATAACCTCACCAGACTGGGCCTATAAGCGTTGAATCCGCTCAAAAGTGTCCTACGTATCAGGGTCGTATTTAGACGAGCAGTCGGCCTCAGATGTGTGTTAAGAATACAAAACTGATCATTATACTTTTTATTAGAATCTAACAACCAACGTAAACACGCATAATCCCAGCCTCACAAAAAGCGCAGGCAATTCGTAACAGTCGTACAAACATTACCGTAAACCCTCTACCATCCGAAAGACTCCTCGTAAAGCTCGATCCTGGAGGCATCGATCTTCGAACCGACTGCCCTCACAACCTCGCGCCTTACATCGTCCGCAAGGCGGCCAGGACCACAGACGACGACAGCGAGTCGGCTGACATCCGTGATGAGCTGTGAAATCTCCTCCTCCAGCAAAGCGGCAATATCGGGACGGGTGTAAGAGACGACGGCATTGGTGGTCTTATCCAGACCATTGTGGTGAGTAGCATGCGCCAATGCCTGCTCGACGTGGTTGACCTTCTCATCGCCACGTGTCATGAAGAAGTCGAGACGGGTGTCTGCACGGCCAACAAACTGCACGAGATCCTTCTCCACGACGTCGGCGACGAACCTCGGCTCGCGAGCAGCCCATGCGAACCTCAACTTCCTTCCCTCCGACTTGCCTTCGAGTGCGAGCTTCTCGAACTCGTACAGATAGGCAAGGAGACCAGTGACACCACTACCACCCGAGATCATGAGTACGCGCTCGTATTGACGAAGGTCAGCCGGGACACCGTAGGGTCCTTCGAGGAGGATGCGGATGTCCTTCGTGTAGCCCGGGGCCTTGAGCAGCTGTTTCTTGAGGGTACTAGTCATACCCTTATACGGACGGATGAGGAACATCAACTCCTGCTGACTCGGGTGAAGCTCGACCTCCCCAGTGGAGATGGATTTGGTGTCGGTGACGGTGGGAGAAGCAAGGTCATTCTCATGGAGCGAGCCCTCGTGTGCACGAACGCTGCCATCCTTGGGAATCTGTTTCCAGGTACCAAGAGTGAAAGGATGGTTCTCCCACAGACGGAACATGGAGGCGGTCGGCGTGTAGATGTAGTAGTGGATGCCGGCACCGACGAGGAAGTTTGTGGAGGGGCGGACGGTGAGACGGATGATATCACCATCAGGGTCGTATGTCGCCGTTGCGGCGCTGCGCTTGAGAGGGTCGTTCTTGCCAGGGAGTATGACGCGATAATTGAGGACCACGATGCGGGCAAGGCGGATGAAACGGTCGAAGACCCAGAATCCAGCGCATACCCAGAGGTAAGCGTCATATTCGCCATCCATGATCTTGACATGGCTGAAACAACCGATTAGCAACACGTATGCGAATGACAAGTGGGCACTTACAGGAAGAGGAAGATCAGAATCACAAGCGAGAACGCAATGTGAATTGCGAGGAAGAGCTCGTAGACCTTCGCGCGCAATGGAAGGATCGATAGACCCAGGAGAACGGACATGAGGACAGTGGCCTGAAGACAATATAGGTAAGCAGATCATGAGCTCGATGCACATCCACTTACTGCAATCCCTGTCCAGAACCATTGTTCGGGTAACTCCGTATTGTACGCGCTCCAGTCTCCGGTTTCTGGCATGCACGGTCAGTGGGTGCATATTCACGTATCAAAACACTAGCTTACCTCGCCAGTAAATAACAGTGTAACCGACGGAATGTAAGATACCCTGAACGGTGGCTATACGGGCTGCGTAGCGGTGGAAGACGTTGAAGGTAGAGAACGACCACCCGGTGAGCCATAGAAGGACGTCATTCCGCCCGGCGAACAGCCATACCAGAGGGAGATTGGCAAAGCAAATGATCCCGGTGCGGTCAGAGAAGTAACGCCAGAACTGGTCGGTGGTCACGACCCAGCTAGGCAGATGGTTAGTAACAAGGCCTACGTACAGTATGAGATGCACTCACTAGGTGTTGCCAGGGAACTCTTTCCAATCTACCGCGCAGAAGATGAAGTTGAGCGCGAAATACACGAACACCAGGATAGACTGCAGCCGTGTTGGGATTGTGCACCATCCCCAAGGCTGGATGTGACGATAGCCGAAGGTTGCGGGAAGGAGGACATGCTTCGCCCACAGATTGTTGACCTTGTTCAGGAGTCCGGTGTTCGGCGCTGTGCCTTTTCCGACGATGGACGCGGAGTGCTCAGCGTCGATGGCAAGGGGACGCTTGGCGAGGAGTCGATGGGTCACATACGCGGTGAGACGATGGAGCACGCCGAGGAACAGGACACCCGCAGCCATAACGTACATACTCCATCCGAATGCATGGTGCATATGCATCTCATGTTGCCATACGTACTAGAGAACCGTCAGCGTGGGTGGAACAATAGCTCGAATGAAACTTACCAGAGTCTTCTCGCTCAGTTCCCAGTTCTCTTGAGGAGTTACTACGGTCGTGTTCTGGATCTCCACGGTGGTAGTCGGGTCAACAACAGGGACGTTCTCGACACTCCCAAACTCGGCGACAATGTCCTGGATAACGTCTGCGTAGGTGCCGTTCAAAGTCGCGGGGCCATACAGCTGACAGTACGCCTCGAGATAGCCGAAACTCTCTTCTGGCGTGTACTGGGAGCTGCATCGAAGGTCAAAGCAGGCGTATACCGAGCTGACAGCAAGCCGCGAGCTGCAACGCGCGGGAATATAATCCAGCTCCGGATCGAAGTCCCCGAACGTCAATGCGGATATGGTGTCGTAACAAGCATATGCGCAGAGCTGAGGCTTGTTATAGTATATCTCCCCATTAACACCAGCGGCGAAGATTGCCAGCAGCAACGCAAGGCTTTGACAGAGATATCCGTAGAGCATCGTGAAGAGGGATCCCGGGTCGAAGGACGGATGCCGGGGCCAAGATGAACATCATCGCTTGCCATTTAAGAGGTATTCGGAACCGCAGAAAACAAACAAATTAACATGCTCTGGACCTGTCTCCAAAGGCGAGATGCCCCGGAAAACCGACGAGGAGAAGGGTCACTGGCCAATGATTTTACGCGCAGGTGGTGGATGAAGCTAGCGTGCCTTAATCTGATAAGATTATGCGGACATCGTGGGCGCTTTATATATCTGATTAGATTTCCAGAGGCAAGTTCGATCTTTGTGATGCGTTCTCCTCC
>JAXQGN010000356.1:0-26352 GCA_037039805.1 Irpex sp. M6601 | reverse complement strand
TGCAACGTTTGGTAGCTATAGGACAATGCACTGCACCACGATCGGCGGAGAGGAAACTGAAGACGAAAAATGGTAAGATCCCTGACGGAGATGCTCCTCGTGCCCGGAAGAGCACCAAGGCCTCCAAAAAAGAGGCGAAGAAGGAGGCTTTATTGGCTGCACGACGCAAAACCAACATTGCCAGGGACGCCAACGCCGACCTCGAGCTCTTGTTTGACGGCGAGGAATTCCTTCCCGATCTTGCAAAGATGAGTCGTAACTACAAGAACCATTATGATTGCGTCCTTGATCACTCGACAGCCATCCGTATCTACGCATCACAGTCGATCACCCCACAGGAGATCAAGCGAGCCTCGCAGAGTCATAGTCGAGCATGCCGTGGATGGGCCCGCATGAACTGCCACCTAACGCCGAACTTCCACTTATCAGAGCACAACTCGGAGTTTCTCCTGGCTTACGGTCCGCCCTACGGATACTGGGGCTACCCTATGGAGCGACACAATGGGTTTCTGAAGAACTTCACGCACAACGGGCATACCGGGGGCGAACTCGAGGCCACTCTGATGCGCGGGTGGCTCAAGTACACTCTGATATCTGACTTGGTAACTTCATTCAATCGGGACCGTTTGGTCATTAACACACTTCATAGATATTGCAATTGGAGGCCCTTGAGGACATTGAAGAAGGGGATGAGCACATGATCGAGACGTTGAAGGCGTATCTCGGCAAGGGAAACAAAGGTACTGCGCGGCGACATACTCTCATGAATGCCATGGCGTCACGCACGTCGACCCCTGAAGGTGCTCTTTCTCTAAAAACCATCATCACAAGGGCTTTGACGTAATCGACGCCTTCAGGTACCATCGAATTCCCAGCGAGATCCTATCCTATTGATCTCAGACATGAAGATGTCTTGGAATCCGACAAGCCTGACCAACAGTACAACGTCTATTATAAACTGGTCTTGCGACATCTCCAAGATCTATGGAAAGAAGATGTTGTATTGGTGCCTGATACGGCAGCCTCTACCACGGGGGAACACTTCTCCCAGGGCGACGTGCGCGTGTACCCCACCGTGACATTCAATGGCCTCACGTATGGCTCGGAGTACAAGACGGGCGGTAAGTTGTATCGTCATGCTTACATCGACGGACGCATAGCTGTGCGCACTGCGGCGATACTGCACGTCAAGCACACAAGACGGAACCTACCTCCCTTGGAGCACACGTGTGCAATCGTACGACGTTTCGTTGTGGACCCTCACACGCCGGCCATGCCCTGGGATTTGCAGTAAGCATTGATCATCGAAAACGATGATTCGAGTACTGATAGGAATGGTACAGTGCAGGGGACCTGGGTATCGGCATGTGGAAGGCAGATCAGCTGCATGCTCCCGAGGTGGTGGCACTCACACGGTTCTCAGGGCATTTCGCCCGTGCGACACTGACTAACTGCGGTCCCCGGCGATACTGGGTAACGATCTCGGTTTGTCATGTACGTACATTACAAGCTTGCTGGTGCGTTCTACTACTATGCTAAGTCTCTGATGATACAGGGTGGACAAGAACCAGACGAGGAGGATGAAATGGATGCAGCTTGAGGTGAGATGCCGTGATAAGAAGGGAACCAGACGAAGGGGATGTGCAATGAGAATGTCAAGTACGTGCGAATTCAAACATGATCTATGCGAACTGAGGATCAAAGTATGCTACGTTCTCTAAAGGATGCGGTACGGGTTCGAGATCAGCATCGAGGGACCCCTGCCTCTCAGGGGGGACCGAGGGGTCTAGAACATATTCATCATCCTCTCCTGTATCAGAAGAGTCCTCGTCGTTGTCAAGGGTGCCAGCTCGGCGTTGGTCGCGATCAGGTACGCTCGTGTTACCAGGACCAGGAGTGTCCGTTGCTGATTCCTCATCGAGCTCTAGGTCGAAGCGCATGAACTTCGTACTGTCCTGGCCGTTGTGCGCAAGGAGCCACACGGGATCGACGTGCGCGCGAGGTATCACGAGGTTGGGCGGATGTTTGGCAGCTTTCGGGAGTTTCTTGTCGTATGTGACGTACTTCTCGTTGACCCCGTGAGCTCCTTTCCGAGCTTCACTCACATGTGCATCAAGACGATCAAGAAGGTCGTTGATCTAAGGCAGCATCAGTGAAATCCTCTCGGTTCATAAACGGTGAGTACTCACTTTCTGAGCACGATAGTCAGGGCGCATCCTAAGCCAATCTTTGACGGACACATGTCTCTTTGGCTTTACCAACTTGGTGTCGTCGTCGCTGCTTTCATCTTCGTCTTCATCATCCTCACCAGCCGAGTCTTCATCCTGGGAGACGTCGGTCGACTGATATCTCGCTTCGAACAGATAGTCCCAAATTGAATCGCTCAACTCCGCGATGAGCTTGCGAACGCTCGAACGCCACTTCGCCTTCTGTAGATAAGGTGAGTAAGCTCAAGGTTGATGTTTTATCGAAAAGAAACTCACAGTAACCTTGCGCCCATGGCGTCGATTGGCGACACTCGTCGCCTTCTGCACCTTCTTAGGCTTCTGGGAGTTCATAAGGCGCGTATGCAGGGTCTTCCAGTACTTCTTGAGACCCTCCTCAACCTCGAGGACCGTCAGAGACCCGAAGAAGGCCTCCTTCTCCTCCTTGGGCATGGACATGGGTACTAGTGTGTCCCCCCGGGTTATGATCGCATTGACCACTTCAGGGAACCACGACAGCAGGTTAGGCTCCAACTGCTCAAAGTCTGGACGAAGGAATCGGTCCTCGGCATCAGCTATGTCGGTAGTCCAGTACCTGCCGTTGCCCAAAGCAGCCGGCGGGCGACCTTTGATAGTGGTAACACCCATGAAGCGACGCAAGGAACCACGACAGAGCCCCTGAAGATCACAGTAAGTCACATCTGTCCCTGTACGAGCGGTGACACACGTACGCCGACCATCAGCTCCCTTTGATTCACCTCATCATCGTCCACGTCCGCGGGCTGCTGCTGATCTCCGCCGCCCCCGTCCTCCCTGTCACCGAGCAATGCGAATATCTGATCGACCGTGGCCCTTGTCTTCTTCGCCTGTTTCTCAACTACCCCAATCCTATGGTTAAAATCACCGTTGGTGTCCGACTCATTCTGCATCCATTCCTCATAATTCTTCATCGCCACTGCAAGGTTTTTAATCTCCCCTCTCGTGCGCTTCCAGGCTTCAGTGATCGTAGTAACTCGCTGATCCCGCGCGTCCTCTTTCGCTTTCAGCTCCTTCAGCTCCTCACGCAACTCCTTCAGCCCATCTGCAATAGCCTTAGAGCCTCCCGCCTGACGTGGTCGCGGAGCCGTCTCGTGATCGTCCTGGCGGGCGGACGTACCCTGGTGTCGAGAGGATGAATCAGGACGACTCGCGGCGGGCGAAGCGTTCAACGAGGGCGAGGGAGAGCGAGAGCCATCGTCCTCCTCAGAATGCGAACGCTGGTAGCGTTGCTTAAGGGACAACAGAGCACTGGCTCCCTTCAAAGTGTCACTAAGTGCAACTGTACGAAGAAACAGAGGTGAGTTACGCGCATACATCCATGTTAACACTGATGCACACCTGGCACTCCAGTAGGCGGGTTTGGGCGAGCACCGGTGGCTGCAGGGGCAGATGCAACGGAGCGAGCAGACCTCTGACCAGCTGAGCGAGGATGCGTAGGGTGGGCCGCGTTAGAGGAGAATGGGTCCTGGTAGGTCGAAGGCACGCGCACGCGAGCATTGGTACCGGTATGTGAAACGGGCTCCGACGCGGCGCTGGCTGCAGCTGAGGTACGCTTCTTCTTCGTGTGCTTCTTCGGTTGTACGGACTCATCGCTAGACTCCTCTGAGACAGCCCCTGCACCCGAATTCGAGGCGTGCTTGGACGACTTTCGTTTGGCTGGGGGAGGTGCAGGAGAAGGCAGCCGGGGAGGAGGGGACTTGCGTCCAGTACGGGACCGGCCTGCCATGACGGCGTCGTGCACCTGAGGGGATAGGAAGGCTAGGGAGTTGAAGCTGGGAGGAGGGGAAAGATGTAAAAAGGTGCGGGTTATATTTCGCACAACGCATTCGAAGGGGCCGCGCTCTTATACCTTTTCACCCAGCAGCAGACATCGACAGGGAGTGGTGCATTGACGGTACGATGACACGCATCTGCTCGTTTTTAGCTGCTCATATGTCAGAATATTGGGAGACAGTGGCTCGAGATCGTGGATGGGTGACAGTCAATGAGCTATGGTGCCGCAAGGGCAACGAGCGGGATGTGCGCGTCGGGGGCGATTGACTGACGGGGGGGCTTCAGTAGCTCGACAATTGGATGTATTTCTATTATTACGTATCGTATACATGTTATTCTGGCGTCGTACAGCGCAGGGGGCCCGTAAATGAGCTGAAAATCGATTATAAACGGTGCCGCTGGAACAGCACTCACGGGCGTCTACGATTATAGAAGCATCATAATAGGATCATAATCGATAATATGGCATCGATAATCTCCTTCTATGCGCCGATCATAAAAGCATCATATATTGATTTTATTAGTACTAAAATCGTTATAATTTCGAAAATTAAAAGGGCTTGATGTCCGGTGAGTAATGGTCGGCCAAGTATGCACTCAACATAGCTATAGTCCTCAGAACGGAAGTTTGCCAAGTTTCGCAGTAGCCTTTGGTCTGTCCAGCGGGCTTGGTCGTCTGCGTTGGTATGTCTGTCAAAAAGCGAGAAAGCGCAAACATATGCCCCGTCAGCAATCCAAGCCACCACCCAAAACACACAGACAGAGAACACAAACTCACCCCCTTGAACCACTTAATCCTCCTATCCATAACCTTCAACGCCTTCTCCCTCTTCTCCTTCCTAGCCTCCATCGTCCTCTGCCACTTATGCCCCTTAAACATCCGCCACTTGCCAGCGTACAACCGATTGCCCACGTCTGCACCCGGCACCTCCCTCTCCTTCACCTCTCCCTCCCACTTCACGCCCCGCAGCCATACCTCCTCCTTCTTCAACACGGACTTTGCCAGTGCAGCGTCTTGCGGTGGGGCGGCTTTAAGTGCCGCGGCGAGCTCCTTGGTGGAGAACTTGGGTCCGGCGGGGAGTAGGTGCAGTGTGGTACTCTCTTTGGCTTTCTTTACTAGGTCTGCTTGTCTCCGGAGTGAGTACTTTGCTGGGGCCCATCGTCCAGTCTCGGGGTTCAGTCGCGGGAGGAACGGGTTGGTGACTTTGGCGAGGTCTTTAGGTGAGACTGAGGGTGAAGTTGTGCTGTCCTTGAACGCAGACAGGATCTCGCGGGTGCGGAACCTCTTGATAGCTTGCAAGGCCATGATTTTGAGTAGCGACAAGAGGTGCAAGCGACAGTGGGGAAGGTAGGATGGACGCGACCTTCTGCGCGTAAATGAGAGTCGGAATGACAAGCTCTGGTTCCCGTGCGCATCAAATTGGCACCCACAACTGTCGAGCGCTTCTTAGCATGCAGAATCGAGTTGAATTCAATGGCACTTCAATACGTGGGATATATTCTATTCAAGCTTGAGAAGAGATACAATGATACAGGTATACTATGCGACAGGGGGATGCGGGGTGTCTTGAATTGGGAAAATTGCATGGGGAAAGGAATGTAGGGGAGCGCGAGAGAGCAGGAAAATTAAAAAGGAACGTCTGTTACAGTAAGTATGTATCTCATCGATGGAGCGTGCACATCCTACATGAATGGTTCGTGTGTATGAGCGGAGCATGAGGAGTAATAGAGAAATAAATGAGGGGGTGGGGTGACTGCGAGAGTGAAAGTGAGAAGTGGAATGAAAGCAGCATGGAAGTTGGTCCATTGCGTTACAGTCCGTGATCAACCAATAGAATAGACACGATATAGCCTCGCCATTTTGACAAAACCAGGCACCATAAGACGACAAGAATAAAGCCAAGCTATACATTCGCAGATCCCGCGTGAGTGATAGAGAGTCTAAAAATACGTCGAAACACACTGACCATGATATAGCAAACACAGGAAGAGCGACTGCGCACAACGACCCGTGCTCTCTTTACGAGACGAGCCTCCCAGGCCGCCTCCAGAACTTCCACCGCTGCTTCTTAGGCTGCATGCGATCTGAGCCGTCCAGCACAGTCACGATGTCAGCGTGCTTCTTCGACGAAGGCCTGAACACGTCTCCCGGGCCGGACTCAGCGCCAGACTCCTCCGAGTCAGGCGGGGTAGGCAGCGACTTGAACATGTCGGCGACAGGCTCGGCCTTGGCGAGGGGACTGGTCGGGTTCGTCGGCTTGGTGTAGCTCGTAAGGGAGGATGACGTGGACCTGGAGTATGCAGCCGGCATGGCGGGGGAGCTGCTGCTATGTCGCGCAAACTGCCGGTGGGTCGTGCTGGTATGTGCACTTGGCGGGAAGACCGGGATGGTACCACTGCTCTGGTAGCCTGGATCTGATTGACTCACGGTCACCGCAGGAGGAGTGGGGGCGTCTTCTGGTAGTACTACCACGTCTGAGGCGCGTGCTAGGAGTGCGCGTGGCACGGGCTGGGTGAGTAGCTTCATGTCGGGAGACTTGCCCTTGAGGTCGTGCGCTGGTGGGGATGGATCGTCTCCATCAAGACAACCAGAAAGAACCAACTCCATCAGTGAGCAGTCAGATGCCCATGAGTCGTACGGTGAGGAAGGAGAAGTGGCGGCCGATCCCGCTTCAATGGTCTCTCCGAGGCCAGTAGAGGTCATGATGTACGGTCGCGGGCGTTCATAATCGTCAGGTGCGCCAGTCACGTCATGTTTTGTGGGATAGGCGAAAGAGAGCAAGAAGGATTCGAGGCTTTGAACCAATTTAGAACGCGCGAACGAACTGAACGACCGAGACTCCACGGGAAGGACATGAATGAGATGCGAGCGTATGGGTGCAAGTATTAATGACGGCAGGGAGTCGCCACTTTGATACGGAGGAGTCGGTGGGAGGTACACGGAGGTAGAGCTTCGCGAACTCAATCTTGACTTTCGTGTAGGTCGACCGACACCGAAGGAGGCCGTAATTAGAAATGGTCTGCTGATGGTGGTGACCAAGATGGCTTGTTTCAGTAGAGCTTTGTCCGGAACATCCTTTGGCAGAAAATTGATGAGCGCGTCAAAGGGCCGCTGTGATGGGTTGACTGCGGGGAGAGACACCTGACGGGCTCTGCTGAGGAGTCTGGAAGAGAACGAGCTTCGTCTGCTTTGCGGCCGTTGATTTCCATCGGGGGTAAGGAGCCCGCTAGAGAACGAGCCTCGCGGGGAGGAAAGGTTACTTGCAGACGCCCTAGGCGATGGTGGCACGCTTTGGGAGCCTTTGAATCGCCAGAATGTCGGTGGCGGTAGATACTCCTGTCCATCACTATCCTCAGTTAGCTCTGCAGCACCATAACCTCCGTATTTTCGCCACAGACGTGCGACGCGTTCTGCCCACTCGAGAACATTGACAAAGCGCACTGCGCCGGCATGTTCGAGCTCCAGAGAGTCATGCAGTTTGAGTATGCGAACTGTAGGGAGAGCCGTGTGCGGAATCTCGGGTGGCTGGTGGGTAGCGATCACCAGCAGGGAATTTGCTAGCTGTTTCGAAGACAAGAGAGGATCCAAGTCCTTTGTCGAGGGGGCTACCAGTAGCGCCGCATGTCAGCATGATTATGTTGTATGAAATGAAGTGCTCACATCCTAGCACGAGGAGAACGTCGCGTCTCGGGTTCGCATGGGGAGAGGGGAGTGCGTCGGGGCGAATGAACCATGGCTCACGTACATTGGCAGCCGCGAAGGGGTCGAGAGGAAATTTTGGTTTAAAGACGTTTGAGGGCGGCCTATGAGGCTTTTCGCCTGGCGAGGACCTGCGGCGGGAAGCGGGAGGCATGGATGGTGGGCGTGGAAGAGAAAGAGGACATGGACCTGAGCCAGCCGAGGAGGTGGACGTTTTGTCGTCATTATTATCCGGCCAGAAACCCACAACGGACACCTGCCTCATCGAGCGCCCCTGCCATCCCCGATCTGATCTCGACCGCAAATTCGGCTCGCTCTTCTCAGCTTCGGCACTGGCCGCCGACTTGTCCGGCTCCGGCGGTGCAGTGGAGAACACTTGTTCGCCCGTGCCACGACATAGCCCACGACTGCCTTATTTATCGCTCTCAGCATCTATTGTCGTTCCTTGCTACAGGTGCATGGCTTTTGTCCGTTGAACACAATTTGCAGCAGTCATACACGGCCACTTCAACCACGCGTGTTTGCCTCAAAGTGACGCAAGACCTGGAAATTCATCTGTTCTAGCGCACGCACGGCACATGTCCGGCGTACTCCTCCTCCGTCTCTTCGATGCCGACTCAACATCCTTCGTCGCAATCAATCCACCATCCGAAAGTCGCCAGCGCAGTTGTGATGTCTGGGTTATCGTCAGGTCTTGGCACGTCCTGCGCAAGAAGTGGATAGCAACTTATTCGTCTTCATCCTGATAGAAGACCTCGCTTTGCTTCTTGTAGCAGCCTTTGCCATGCATTTCTACCATTGCCTTGGTGCCAGAATGGTGCGTCGAGACGTACTTACGTGACTGGGGCACATCGAATGCCCAGATGATTCCCATGCCCTCATGCCGCTATTCGCCTACCCACACCGTCCCATCAGCCGCAACCACCTGCCGCAACCAGGCAGTATGGCGAGCAGTCTGACGTCACGTCTTCATCGATATTGTCTTTGCCTGATGTGTTTCGAGGGCGATGTCCGTATCATCCTCGAAATAAGTACCCGCAATTTCTCGACGTCATTGTGCAGTTTCACCGACCGCGCGCATTGGCCTCCGAGCCGTCAGGAACGTGAACGAGGGATATTAGGTTACACGTATTTACGAGGCTGATAGTGCCTTGAAAACAACGTGTTCATGGTGATGGAGTGCGCCACGGAGCTCACACTTGTACCGATCTAGAATTGCCGTTCTCAGATTGAGTGGCTCCAAACGGTTTAGTAGGTTGATATTCTTAGCAAGGCATCGCATCTTACGAAACTGATAAACCTGTACAGGGCCACCGCTGCGTCGGCTAATATCTACGGGTCGGGTTCACAGGACGTCGCAGATAGCAAGGAAGTCGACATCCTCAGCATTTCCGAACTCGAGACAAATCCTTCACCGGGTGAAAGGCATATCTTGGACAAACGAAGCCCCGTTGTAACTTTGCTTTGCTCGGATAACAAGAAGAATCGTCAACGCCAAGTACTTCGACGAGAGATAGCGACGGTACAAGAGGCAATCTTCCCTCATCAACTTCTCAGTCTGGGCACCAACAGTAAACCTCGGCATCCGTATCACTACATCCAGGACGGACAAAGTCCAGATGGCACTCGCAAATTGCAGAGCTTGCGAATACTGGGCAAAACGTAACACTCATGGCATTCCCGCGGCTTCCCTGTCCGTCGTGGATCACCACTTGACAGAACGACTGACTACTGTCACGGAACGGGTCCTATCACGGGTACCAAGCGCGAGCTAGAAGAAGGTATACAGTACGTCAAGCCGGTCAACAAACCCTATAGGCATGACAGACCACCTGCTCGGAACCCGTCTATCTACCTATAGTCTGCCTCATTGTTAATCGCTCCTCACATCCCTGCCAGAGACCGAAAAGGCTCTCCACGTCAACTGAACGACTTAGTCGGCGCCACAACATGGAAATGAACAACCATCGTTCGAATATACAGTAAGTGGCCAATATAATATAAACATATCCGGCCGGCCACCGGCCTCTCCCGTGGACTACCCTTCCAGGACTACACACACCAATCTACGCCGCCACAGGCAAGCTCGTAAGCACCAACCTCGCACCCTCGCTCATCCAAAACTCCCCAGTCGGCTGCTTCACAGTCCTCCTCCCAACCAACGCCCTCCCATTCCTAACAATAGCCCTAGCCGGCGGCCGTCCCCTCTCGCGCGCATCTCTAACCCACTCGTCCACCGCCCCTTCCAATTTCTCCCAATCTTCATCACTCACGGTTTCGGTGGATGCCTCGCTCGCTGCTCCGAGAGGCTGAGATTCGTGTGTTTTGCGTGATGTGAGAAGCTCGACGCGCAGACGTCTAGGGTCGGGATCGGTGGCGAGGAATAGGGAGAGGACGGCGTGCCGGTTTGCTAGGTCTAGTTCTCTGAAACGGAGGAGATATCACGGTCAGCGATGTTCGATGGTGCGATTGAATATTGAATCGATTCAGGAGTGAGCGGTATGATACCGCGCGTACACAAACAAGAATACAACTCACCGAATAACGCGATCTGATTCTCCCAGGTAGTCCTCCGGGAAACCCATATCAGCCTCGATGTCGACATCCACGGTACAGGGCGCGATGATGGGCGCGTACAGCACGAGCGGGAGTCGTAGATCTGGATCCTCGGTTTCGTCGACCTCGTCTACTGCTTCTTCTAGACGACACCAGTCCTCTTGGCTTAATGGACGTTGCATGGCGTCTAGGTCCTGTTGGGTTACCTCAAAGTCGTCGTCATCGGATGCAGAATCCTGCTCTGGTTGGTGTGCGGTGGCGGACTTGAAAGTGCCTGTCGATATCGCGCGCAGGCGGACTGTGACGCGGTAGCAGATGTCTACGTTCTCGTCTTCGTATGTCACCCAGTGGGGACTTGAGAAGATGCGTACGTCGCATATGTTCCATGTTCTCCCTGGCTCGGAAGGAGATACCTGTTCATATCGACTCCAAGGTGAGCACGCCATGAAAACTTAGTGAGATGTGAACGCTGACTTTATCGATGATCGCCATGTATTTCTTCGGTTGTATTGCTCGCATACGGTTAGTCGCCTTTGCGTCCTGTAGGTGCGCCACACTGCCCACAGGGTCGATCTGCACAACTATTACCTCTCCGGCTACGGGCTCTTGTGCAGGAGCAGAAGAACCAGAGGATTGTGCGGTCTCGTGCGTCATTTTGTATGGTGTGGGCATAAGTTCCAAGTTGTCGAGTCGTGGCGAAGGTGGGCTGTCCTCCTGAGCTGACGAGGTTTAAATACTCCAGAAAGAACAACCAAAGGCCAGTGACCTGCCAGTTAATCCTTGCCGTGGCGTTATCCCATCGTGGCGACCACTACAAGAAGGAACAATAGTGGCCTCGGCCACACCAATGCTTGAGCCTGTGCTGTCGGATTCGTGCGCCCGGTTGCTGGTCTGTGGCCACACCTTCACAGTTGGTGTCGACCCCGGGCCCGGTGTGTATACTCGTCAGGACAACCGAGGACAGTAGGACGCTCAGACGTACTCATATTTTTTGTTTGCGGACAATGGGCATATGTATGTGTTCTAAATAAGTGTGATCTTTCTATACGACTCGGAGGATTTTCTCTTTGTATGCAAAAACTCAAATGATGCAATTCAACCTGGACGTCAACTTACTGCTACTTTCGAAGCATCTCTGTTACTATGAACGCCACACACAAATAACACACCGTGGGAACTTCCACGATTCAACGGGACGAACAATAACCTGCGATACTGCCTATTCGGGCAGTCGTGCGTCATGTACTCCACCTTCCCGCTCGCTGCCCGTGCGGGCCGTCAGTCTCGCCCGACTCGTGAACGGACAGACGGTAAAATCGGTGAGTTAGCTCCCATAGACAGGATATTTCGGCTTTGAACCTTTATTCCACCGACCGAAATCCGGAACCTTTGAGCATTTTACGGCCAAATCCGAGACTTTCGGGATATAACCTGAGGCGCTCAGGCGACTGTTCTCTTCATATTCCTTGGCAGTAAACGACAAACTTTGTTATCCCGTTCTTTCGGGATATGGCTTTCCATCAGCTGCTGTCTCGACATCAGGTCCATCTTCCACCACTCGAAAGACGGTCCAACGTTTATGTGCTAGCAGCGTGTGATTGCGCAAGTCAGCATGTTTTACAGATACGTACGTACATAAACCTAGTGACTATGGAGTTGGTCCGTTCACTGATCGCACCTCTTGTCAAACTGCTTACACCGTCGGACAGGTAAAGTTGTCGAGACCAGACAAAGAACATGCATATAAAGCGAATGTTACGCTGCAGTTCTCCTGATTCACATAGAACCTCTATTCCTCTTCTCAACTTCGGGCCTCTAGGCATCTTCCAGCCATGGTTCTGAAACTCTACGGCAGCGCTTTGGCTGCATGTACTCAACGAGTTCTTGTCACGCTCAAAGAGAAGAACATTCCTTACGAGCTGATCAACGTGGATCTTACGAAGGGAGAGCACAAGACTCCCGCATACTTGGAGAGACAGCCGTTTGGACAGATTCCATACATCGACGACGACGGCTTCATCCTCTTCGAGAGCGTCGCCATCTGCAAGTACATCGCGACGAAGTATCGCAGCAGCGGCACACCGCTTATTCCCGATCGGAACGACTTCGAGGCATACGGCCAGTTCGAGCAAGGGTGCTACATGGAAGCGGCCGAATTCTATCCGTTCGCAGTCGCTATTGCCATAGAACACTTCAATAAAGTGTGAGTCGCTCGGTAATTAGACGAAATGTGTATTCTTATGCTTTGTATTAGCTTCCGTGGAGTAGAGCCTGATGAGAAGGTTATTGCGGAGAATGTCACCAAACTGATGGGGAAACTCGACGGGTACGAGTCCATACTAAAGAAACAGAAGTATCTCGCCGGCGACGTAAGTAGTAGAGAGTCATCCGCACGGTGCACCGAGGCATAACATACCTTTATTTAATGCAGAGTGTCACGGTTGCCGACCTTGCCCATCTGCCCATTGGGTCAGCTATTGTTGCATCCGGGGTCAAACTGTTGGAGGACGCTGAACGGTGGCCCAATGTCGCGCGGTGAGCGAGCTTCCTGATCAATACGTCGAATATAGCTGACGAATATGTCAGGTGGTGGAAGGGCGTCACGTCACGCCCAACCTGGCAGGAGGTGTGGTCGACCGCCTTGGCTTTGACAAAAAGTATGACAGGGCAATGAACAGAAAATGATTGAGGTGTCATGGATTTCGGATACGCAATAGCAGTTATGGTTTAATCGATGCTTCATGCACTGCGACAGTATATGAGATGAACTCCAAGACTCGGAACTTGATCCTTCTCATTCACTACCCGGTTACGGCACTCAAGCTGGCCTCGAGAACACCCTGTACGCCAAGGAACCGCGGCGAAAACTTGCATTCAAACGATGCAGGACGACTGTCGCATATGAGATGGAGATTCAGTTCAATATATATATATACACCCAAGATGAGGGTGATGGTACTCACACTACGATCGAGGCATCAAACCACTCCTCTTTTGAGGGTAATACCACGTTACCTTTCTCATCCACAGGAGGCTGAATGTCGAATGCCCATAACATGATTGCGATTGCAATGAATAGTTCCTGCTCGGCAAAATGCATTCCAGGACAGATTCTGGTATGCTTCAAGTTTGAGCGGCTTCATCGATAATCTGGTCTATAGAACGCTTCATACCGTCTTCCAAAGCCAAACGTGTTGTGACCGTTGTACGTCCCAGATGTTGACTCTGTTTGGAGTTTTCCCGAGGAGTCAAGGTATCGTTCGGGGCGAAAGACGTCAGGGTCGGCATAAACGGAAGGATCCCTGTAGAAACTCTGTCATTTTCAAGTTCAATTGATAATATAGGTAGCTTACATGTTCATGGCCCTGTAGTATGTCAAGGAATTGAATTAATGATACCGCCTGACTTATATTAGGCTATAGGAATGATAGTACCAGACATTTGCAAGGACGAATGAGCCTTCAAGTTTGTGTCCAATCAGTTAATGACATACGTCATGTCATGTCGATAGCAGGATAGTGATACTCACCTTTGGGAATAAAGTAACCTTTGAACCAGCTGTCCTATTCAAAAAGGTCAGCCCCAGACGTTTAGCTGAAGGCACATTACAACATATTAGTTACCTCTGTCGTTGCGTGCGGCAGGCCTAGCATATGTAGATTGAGTATTTGGTCCGGGACCTCTCGATAATGCATACCCACCTAGAGGAGCTGGGGGACGCCAACGTAGAATTTCACGAACTACTGCCTGAGTGTACGGCAAATCATCCTTGTCTTCGAATGTTGGGACCTGTCCTTGACCAACTACTGCATCGAGCTCTGCTTGAGCCTTGCGCATTACATCTGGATAATGAAGTAGCGCGAGAACACAGCTTGTAAGTACCACGGAGCTCTAAACGCAATGTGAAGTTTGATTGTGAGAAGGAATAACGACCGCTTACTGTATCAGTTCCCGCCAGACTGTGAGACTCGAAAGATGAGCGACAGATATCAGAAAGAAAGTCACCGATTTACCCACAACAATGTCGCCGAGAGCCATGTAACCTCTTTCTTAGAGAGACCAAACTGGTTCTCTGATCCCATGATCCCTGAAACAAAGCCGTTTTGCGGTGATCCTGCAGCCTAGGCACATGATATAGTTACGTTCTGATGCAATGCAATGCCAGTATGAGCTCACGTTTTTCTCGGCTATGTCGTCCACGTATTCTGCAAGCAACCTAGACTCTTTCTCATGCCACTTAAGTCCCTCACGCTTCCATCGCGCTAGCGAAGCAGGGATGTGCTTCATGATCGGGAAGGCATCGACCAGATAAGCTCCAGGTACTGCGGCTTGGGATATGTAGGCAACAAATTCTTGGATATGCCGAATGAAATGAGATTTCGAGTCCAGAGCGGGCCATCCATAAACTGAGCTGGTAGTGGCAGATGCGATCCCTCTTTGAATGGACGGGGATTCAGTACCGTTCCTCTGATGCAATATCTTGTAATGATGTCTTACGATTGTAGATGCCTCTCCCACTCATCGGGATGTGCCATAACACGTAACATAGCCAAGACGGCTGCTCTGTCTTGTACAGGCTGATATTGCGCGACGGCCCGTGGGTTAAAGCTCTGTTGGGTAGCGCGGCGCATTCTCCGCCATCTTCAAGCAGAATGCGGATTCAATAAACGAGACGAAGAGGTGTTCTCTGCAACGCACACATCTTTGTCTCTCACAAGGGTGAGTAGGAGACCTCCACCTAGAATCTCATGTGCCATGATGAGACGGGGGCGATCGTTACATATCCTTGAATGAGTTTCTGGTTCAGGGAAGCGTGAGGTCTGGACTGGGGCATTTGTTAGAGGTTCTGACCTGAAAACTCGCTTACTGCCTCGTATGTATTGAGCACCACGACATGTTGACCAGGGAGATCCAGAGAGTAGATAGGACCTGCTCAGTATCAGACAAATAGGCAGCGCTATGACGTAGTGTATGTTCCATAACATACCGTATATTTTGGCCCACTTTGTATATTGGATAAACTGCAGCTCCGATGGTATTTGTAGAAGGTTTCCCAGAATTGGTAGTCGAGGAGGGCCAGGTGCAACATACCACTGACGAAAGGTTTCGTACACGAGATACGTTATTGTGATTAGAAGAAAAGCTCCTGCAAGTGTACTTGTTATAACTGGTGCCAGGAAAGTGCCACTGAGGTAAAGAGGTGTCTTCATTAGAGGGCGCGCGACGGAGAGGAGGGTAGATGTCTATGTGATGGATTAGTGAAGTGTGACACCCATTATATACCCTCTTGACATCGAGGAGAGAAGGCGGTTTATGATGCACCAACAGAACTTTGTTCACATAACGGCAGAAGCTCTCCACGGCGGACACCCTTAGTCCTAAATCAACGCCACACCCTGGCTGCGATATAGAGGTGCATGTGGTGAGTATGCTGTGGAGTGGGAGCACGTACTGTACACGCACCATTCTTCTGAGATGTGACGCGTTATTCTGGTTGGCTAATACGCCGAATTTGACGTGTCTAGTACTTACGCGCATGCATGGTACCCCATTAGATGAAGCCGTGCACAACTATTGGCATGTGAGATAACATTACAATCGCTCTGCCGTAACATGCCACTCTTTCAGCTAGTAGTACACCTGCCGACCACGCCAGATGTATAGACGTCAAACTGTAGTCACACTTGTCTCCAGAATGTCTTGTACAGCGGGGAACCGTGGAGAAAATGTGCATTCAAACGACACCGGACGACTGCGGATATAGTTAAGTAGCGTAGACTATAGTAAAGTCCATGGTACTCACACTACGATTGTTGCATCAACCCATTGATCTGTGGGAGGTAACACACGTTCGCCTTTCTTATCAACAAGCGGTTGGATGTCGAACGTCCAGAGCATAATTGCCAGTGAGATGAACAATTCCTGTTCGGCAAAATGCATGCCTGGGCAGATTCTGCAACACGTGTGAATATATCGATAAGCAAGTGTATTTTGGGATCACATACCGTTTCCCAAAGCCGAAGCTAGTGTGGCCCATGTGATGTGTCTCAGGTGACCAAGCCGTCTTTAACTTCCCAGACACGTCGAGAAAACGTTCAGGCCGGAAGACGTCCGGGTCAACGTGAACAGAAGGGTCTCTGTGGGATGGATACTGTTTGGGCCCTGTTTTACGAAATTGACGTTGTCTATCGTACCTGTTCATTGCACTGCGCGGATATGAAACAGAGTATCAGTGCTTGCGATTGAGGGTATGAATGGGATGGTACCAGATATTCCCGAGGACGATAGTGCCTTTTGGAATGAAGTATTGTCCGTACCAGCTATCCTACTGAAGATTAAGAATCGAATATCCAACGCCGTTGCAGATGCACTATACTACTCGCCTCAGTGCTGGCATGCGGCATCCCTAAGGAGGCAATAAGTTCATGGTTATTGTCTCAGCCCAAAATATACATACCTAGAGGTGCAGGAGGGTACCACCGTAAGGCCTCGCTTATTATTGCTCGGAGATATGGGAGACGATCTTTGTCTTCGAAACAAGGAGCCCTCTCTCTTCTCACTTGCATGTCTAGCTCATGGTGGGCTTTCTGTAGAACATCTGGATAGTGAAGGAATGCAAGCACACAACTGCAGAGGGTCACTGCCACCTGAGTTTACAGTGAGCGTTGGATAAGCCACACAAAGGCTGGTAAACACGCACTGTATCAACCCCACCCACGCTGACCGGTAATGAGAGCTGAGGATACCCAAAGAATACTGCATAGCTTACATCATAACCCCAGACAACCAGCTCATCGCCTTTTCTGGGAGTCCATGTCCTCCTTCAGCGGCAATGAGTTCAGAAACGAAGCACGATGGATCTTCTCCTAGTTCCTAGGATGTACGTGAGATTGGCGTTGGTATTCTCCTCGAGACCAGACCCACTATATTCTCCCTGGCACTACTGTTCAAGTGTTGCAAGGTTTGGGATTGTGTATCGTGCCATATCAGCCCCTCTCGCTTCCATCGTGCCATGGAGAGGGGAAGAAGATTCATCAAAGGAAGTGCATCCACGAGATAAGCACCAGGTAGGGTAGCATTCGAAAGATGTGTTATAAGCTTCCGATAAAATTGCATGGCAGTTGTCTTCGGTTTAAGTGCTGGCCATCCGTAAACCGAACTGAATATCGACGTTGTAGCGATACTGGATGGCCCTGGTCAGTATAAGAGCACCCTGGACCAAAAAAGCTAAAACAAACGCACCTTTGTATGTTGGTTTCCCAACTCTGTGGATCCGCGATTGTACGAAGAATTGCCGAGATGGTGACATCGGTCAACATAGACTGATATCGCTCAACAGCTCGCGGATTAAAACTTTCATGGGCAGCACGGCGCATTCTTCTCCATCTAGAAGTCCCATGTCAGACTAAATGGAAGCAAAGATAGTTGAGTGCAAAGCACAAATCTGCAGTCTTCATGAATGGTAGAAACATCCCTCCTCCAAGAATCTCTCCCGCCATGATTGACCTGGGCCGATCGTTGTATATGTTGGAGCGTTGATCTGATTTACTTCAATATTGTGGCACAAAACGTAGTTTTTAGCATCGCTCACCGAACAGCTCATTTGCCACCTTGAAACTGTTGACGACCACTATGTGTTGATTGAAGACATCTAGCGAGAATATGGCACCTACAGAACTGTTGTCAAGGGTCATGTTGCCAGTGTGTAAATCACGCACCATATTCCTGCGCCCATTTGGTATACTGAATGAAATGGAGTTCAGAAGGAAGTTGTAAAAGATTTCCGAGTATCGGGAGGCGAGGAGGCCCAGGTGCTGCATAACGCCGATACAAGGCCCAATATACAAGATATGATGCAACGATGTAGCAGCCAACTGCTGATGCAACTAGCCCTATAACAGTAATAACAGGAGGCGGGTATGCATCTTTCAACGAAGTCATCGACGGATTCACCTTGAACTTGGTCGAGAGACGAAGAGGGCGACAGAGAGCGGGAGGAACCAGGTTACAACCGCTTGTGTGACGGGTGCACGGAGTCCATTGTACTGTAATCGACGTGAGCTATATATTAAACGGCTTGTCAGCGTTTACGACACGATAAAGTTCTGTGATTCGCTGAACGTAACTTACAGCTTAGAGTTGGTCACCCGGTGTCGAGGGCTTGTCTGTAGCACCGAACACACCCTAGATCTCTGGGTCAATAGAGAGCCCCAACACTATCGTCATACAACCTACTTCATCTCCAGTTAGGACGAATCGTTCGCGCGCTGAGCGTCACATACGCGGAGACGTGAGAGCTTGCACATACCTTGGACGCCCAAGGCCGATGTCTAATACGTGTTGCCGTTAACTGGCTCCGTTCGTGAATACGAAACCAGACGCAACTTGATGCTTGAGAAGAAAGGAAGATATTGTTCACCAAAAGCCGAGCATTCTAGCTGTGGACCATGCCCGGATTTAGCCTACCAGTACATGGTATACACAGAGATATATATGCAGCGAGTTTATACATCACGCTGCGACTATAGTAGCCTCGATAATTTCCTGTACAGCGGGGAATCGTGGAGAAAATCTGCATCCGAAAGACGCTGGACGACTGAAGAATAGATGTTCAAGTGGCGTGGGATATAGTCAAGTTCATGGTACTCACACTACGACTGTTTCATCAACCCATTGATCTGTAGGAGGCAACACACATTCGCCTTTCTCATCAACGGGTGGTTGGATATCGAACGCCCAAAGCATGATTGCTAGTGAGATGAACAACTCTTGTTCAGCAAAGTGCATGCCTGGGCAGATTCTGTAACACATATTAACATATCGACAAAGAGCATATTTTGCGATCACATACCGTTTCCCAAAGCCGAAGCTAGTGTGGCCCATTTGATGTGTCTCGGATCCCACAGGTATCTCTACTTCACCCAAGGCATTGATAAAACGCTCGGGCCTGAAGACATCGGGGTCGGCGTAGACAGAAGGGTCCCTGAAAGCATTTCATTAGTTGTGTTACTTCCACATGGCAATTTCGCACCGCACCTGTTCATTGCCCTGAGTAACAGAAGACCAAGCAGAATCAGCGATACTGTGAAAAACGACAGAAGGCGGAGTACCAGGTATTCCCAATAACAACGGTCCCTTTCGGAATGAAGTATCC
This sequence comes from Irpex sp. M6601, assembly GCA_037039805.1. NCBI lineage: Eukaryota > Fungi > Basidiomycota > Agaricomycetes > Polyporales > Irpicaceae > Irpex > Irpex sp. M6601. The sequence goes on along the minus strand of JAXQGN010000356.1, from coordinate 6,926 downwards.
TTCATACCAGTCGTCCTACCCGAGAACCCATCAGCTTATAAATAAGGTTATAACACTTAATAAGCACCTCAGTTGCAGCATGCGGTAAGCCTGAAAAGGGTTAGGTATTGTTACAGCGATAAGTTTCACACATACCCAAAGGTGCCGGAGGACGCCATCGTAAAGTCTCGCGGGCCATTGCTTGAATATACGGAAGCTTCTCCTTATCTTCATAGTCTGGAGCTCTTTCTCTGCCTATTACGGCATCTAACTCAGCGTGGGCCTTTTGTAGGATGTACGGAGAATGTAGTACAGCGAGGACACAATTCTGGAGTGCCACTGCGACCTGATGTTATGATCAGGATAAGTTGTTCTAAAGGATTGACAGAGCGTACCGTATCCGTTCCGCCCGAGCTGACGGACCATTGAGGAAATGAGCTATGCTTGACTGAGACAAGCGTATAACTTACATCATGATTGCTGGGAGCCACCTCATCGCCTGTTCGTCGAAAGCGTATCGGTTCTGGGTGGCAAGGAGGTCAGAGATAAAGTTTGACTGCTCATCTCCCATTTCCTATACAATCGGCCACGTGCACATCTGTGTGAGATCTTTTCTCACATAGAGAGGAAGTAAGTATGCCACTCACCATTTTCTCTCTTACACCTGCGTTGAAGTCTTTCAGAATTTGAGAGTTTCTGCCATGCCAGGCTAATCCTTCCCGCTTCCATCGCGCCATCCAAGCCGGAAAATATTTCAGCACGGGGAAAGTGTCAACGAGATAGCTCCCCGGTAAACAAGCACCCCCAAGCCGTTCTATAAAATTTTGGAAGAATTGAGGATACTGTGACTCTGGTTCAATATCCGGCCATCCGTACACAGAGCTTAGTATGGAGCTCGTAGCAATCCTTGATCGTTAACAGTCAGCACCAGACATCAAGTGCGGGATGGTCGTGTCGACGCACAGTTGTATATTATGCTTCCAGCCGTCTGGGTTGGCAATAGTACGTAGGGCTGCCCGAAGAGCTGACTGAGCTTGAATAACCTGATATCGTTGGACAGCTCGAGGACTAAAGCTTTCGTGGGCAGCACGACGCATTCTACGCCACCTGCGAACCTGGTATTAGTACAAAAAGTAGTTCGGTTTGTTTTTGACGCACAAATCTCCACTATTCATAACCGACATTGCAATTCCACCACCCAGGATCTCGCTCGCCATTACCAAGCGAGGCCGGTCGTTGTATACATTGGAACGTCGATCTAAGCTTAATTCAGCTCTCTTGCTGTGGGAGTGGTATGAAAGATTTCTTACTGAATAGATCATTGGCTGCTTTGAAGCTATTGAGTACTACTATATGCTGATTGAAAACGTCCAGTGAAAAGATGGGACCTGCAGGACTATTGTTAGTATACTGCCATGATACTAGCATAGAGGTAGCGGACCGTATTCTTCCGCCCATTTGGTGTATTGGATGAACTGCAGTTGAGACGGGAGCTGAAGAAAATTTCCCAATATTGGAACGCGGGGAGGACCAGGTGCTGCATAGCGTAGATGAAAGGCCCAATATGCAAGATATACAAGATACGACCCGACGATGCAATAGCAGCCGACTGAGGTAATCAGTCTTGTGTTGGCCATACCCATAGCGATAAGTGTATGGACATCTTGAAGGACAAAGTCTGTCGTTTTCATGCTGTGACTGCTTAACAAGGGAGCAGAGAGGGAAGAGCTGACTAGTACTGAGGGGAAATCAACCGAACGGGGGGAAGCTGGAGTACTAGTACTCACAGTTAGTGAGCGTCTACGGGGTGATGTTCTGTGGTAGTGAACATCTTAGTCACCTGGTGGGTCGACAGCTTCTGTGCAATATCAAGCATAAGTGCCGCAGGCATCTATGTTTCGATAAGAGGAAAACCCAATGCCAACGCGCTACAGCGATTACGTTGAAAACCCACGACAGTGTGGCACTTGACCTGCAGCTAGAGCCGATGTCTAACGTTACCTGTGTGTTTGGTGAGGACTTGTATATAAAAATGACAGTGTGTCAGCATAACTCCTCGATTTCATGCACAAGAAGAATGGAACAACCTACTGGGAAAAGCGTGAGTGTCAACTCACATGTTACGCTTCATACAAAGTTATAAGATAGACCTAGTAAGTTGGACCACCATCGCAGTCACAGTGGCACTCTTCATGCCGTAACAACTGCCCTGTAATTAGTAACTGAACCGACAACGGCGGGCTGCAGCCACATTCGCTTTCCGTCCGATTTGCGACAGGTCTTGCGCGTAGGGAGGAATATGTCCGATTGCATTAAAGTACTTTATATTCTCACAATAAAAAGCAGGGAGAGGGATTCTGTACAACGATGAGGAGAGAGATCGTATGATCAGCCAAGATCAGAGGACACAGTGGAGAGAGACGAAAGGAGACGAAAGAAGTAATATAGAACATGAAAAACCGGACGTTGGGGAAGCGGCAGGACGAAGTGCGCGAAGGGTTAGAATGCTGAGGAGGGATGCGAGGTGCGTAGGAGCGGTTGTCGGGGAGGATGGACTGGACGATTGCATTGCGTGCGTGGGTAGACGGGATAGGTGACTGGTCGGAAACGAACGATGAGAATCCAAACAAGCCAGTGAAGGAGAGAATGAGAATTGAACGCAACGTAGCGAGGGAGGGTAGAGAATTCAACGAGAGAATGTGTGTGATGTCCGAAGCCAGACGAGAAATCGCAGTCCATACGGACGATGCAGACGTCCGATTGCTTTTGTCGCTCCATCATGAGCTTCGACCAGCTCCGAGATCACCACGTCGGACCACCTATCGTAAATCTCGTTCCCGTATATGGTCCAGCGAAACTCCACGCGCGACGCAACATATATCCTCCTCCGAGAGCATAGCACGACCCGACCCATATCGGCCGAACCGACCGCGCCCATGAAGATAAAAACGAGAAAAGGGGGAAGACACAAGGGACTGTGCGCAATATAATAGATAGCAGAGAAGAAGGGAGAGACAAATAAGACAGACGGAGGGTACTGACATCGTACAACATCCGTTTAGCCCACTTAGCCCATCTTATTTGCGTCCTTCTTCTTCTGCTTACGCGGTGGGGTGACCGGTCGTCCGGTTTGCATGCCCCCGTAAGGATATTTCGCCTTCTTCTCAGCAGGCTTTAGTATCTGTGAAGGTTCATGTAAGACCATACAAGCTGAATATATATTTAAAGCAACACAATTACCTGGAAGGAACACAGCAGAGTCTCGTCCACGCTCATCATCGCTCCGGCGTTATCGAACTCTCCACAATAATTAGGCGCCGAGAATAGGGTCACCAAGTGTCGTTTGGCGAAGAATTCGTATCCGTCTTCGACGACCTGTGAGCAATCTCAGTCAGAATACCGCGCCAACCACGTAGATAACTTATGACACAAAGGCGCCGAGACCGCATGACGGATGAGTCATCACCCATCGGTTACCCAAACCCGGTATCATCATCGGCGTGCACCTGTTGCGAATACGCGCGATATGCGACGACAGAGAAAGTGTGCGCACCTGGTGAGCCCGACAGATCAAGTCCATGTCGTGTTTCTGCAAGAATCTCGAGACTACGTCCGGTCCAAACGTAAATGACACTCCTCGGTCGTTCTCCGACCAGCCAGTGATGTCCTTGTCGGGATCTGACCATAGCAAATCGCACAGAAGACCTACAGACGCAAAGTGTCAATACTCCAATCTTCTGCGAGTGGCAGACGGGCGCGAATCTGCCTGCACGAGACAGATAAAAATAACATACCAGTGTCGGGCACGTCGGTTGGTCGCATGACTCTCCGTATCTGCTCCATGGACTGCAAGTCGGGCGATAGGCCACCGTGCATTGTAAAGATTTTTTCATCGATGATGGCAGCGATGGGAAGGCAGTTGAAGCAATCCGTGAACGTTTTCCATAGCTTGATGTTGTATCGACGTTTGCCTGTGTGACGGAGAAGTAGGGGAGTCGACGATAGGTATGCCTGCATTTAACCACATTCGAGAAAAGGGCCACGTACATTCGTCGTAAAAGCCATAGATTCGATTGATACTCGCACACTCGTGGTTCCCCCTCAACACAAAGAAGTTCTCCGGGTACTTGATTTTGTATGCGAGAAGAAGGCATATTGTCTCGAGCGATTGCTTGCCACGGTCGACGTAATCTCCCAAGAACAAGTAGTTCGCCTCTGGAGGGAAGCCGCCGTATTCGAACAGTCGGAGCAAATCGTAATACTGGCCGTGTATATCACCTGTGCAAAGACGACGCCGGGCGGTCTGTGTCAACCTGATCGCCCCACATTCTCACATAAAACGGGGAACGTACCACATATCTTGATGGGTGCTTCCAACTCGAGGAGGATGGGCTGGTTGATAAAAATTTCTCTCGCCTTTGTGCAGAGGTACTTTATCTCGTACTCTTGCAGCTGTACGGGCTTGCCTGGGCGGTTTCCGCGCACTGTGACGTGGTCAGGCGAGGCCCGGGGGACGGCAGGAGGCGCGGTTGGAGGCCAGCTCACCTTCAAGAAGACGGTCGATGACCGAGTCAAGATCGATCTCCGTTGCAGCATCCGCCATGTCTACGTCTCCTCGCTGGGTGTCGTGAAGGGCTTGGGTGGACTCGGGTGGTCGTGCGGGTCGTCAAAAATAATACAAACAAGGGACGGGCTCTCTGTGGCAGAAACTGGATGGAGAGGAGGAGCAGGTCGTGAGGGGGAGCGTTGTGAAAGACGGGGCTACGACTGTACGAACACTGGCTCTTTTGCGGCGGCGACCTTGAAGAGGAATGAGTCGGGCGTCGGTGGTCAGCCGGCTGCCAACGCCTGGATGAGTAGGAAAAGTGCAAGGTTGAGGAAGAGAGTAAGCGGTGGGCTGCAGTGATAACCAGCGTTTGATGAGCCCGACGCGGGTGACCGTGCGATACGCTGCGGCGGAGTCTGAAGGTTGCTGTCACGCCTCACCCAAAACTGTGCTTAGGGAGGCTCAAAAAATACCATTCAAGTCGGCGACGACTCCCACAGTTTGTATACAATTTATATGCGCTCAAATCTAGGGCACAAAGCACGAGAAGGCCCCTTGAACTGAGGAAACAGCCAGAGGACAGTGACAGTCCGTCACACACCTGCCATATAAGGGACCTCTCCTCGCGCATTCCTCCTCAAAGCCTAGACCCGGCCGACAGACCACAGCTCTGCTTGTCCTCCTCAGTTTTGTGTTTGAAGGCTGACTCTGCGATGCACGCAGAAAACAATTGAACCTGGAAACTGGTGTCCTTCTTCACAAGGGGCCAGACCACGCCCCTCTGTGCCTCACTGTGTGCAACCCAAATACTGCTACTGCTGTAGTCGACTCAACTGAGAGATGATGGACAAAAGTCACGCCGTATTTGAAAGATGAAAACTGGAAACATACGCAGCTATCGATGGCGGCGGGTGATGACTACTGCCACCTGCCAATACGGTCGAAACCCTGTGGTTTTGGGTGGTAATCACCGCTGAAAGCAGTTTACAATACTAGGAACACAGGTACAGATGAACAGGCGATCGTCCATGGCCTCAGATAACGCAAGAAAAATAGAGCACGAAAGACCACATTGGCCGTGCATACAGTAGAAGGACGTCGACGTCGACGTACGCGAATTATCAGAAGGGGAGGACTGAGGTACTAAGATAGTGCAGAGTGGAGCACTGAGAACAAGAAGTAGTCCGCGTGAATGAATGTATTCAGATACACATAATTGAACCTGGAACGTGGATGCTAATGAATAGAGTACGTGCAGAAAACAGGGGGTCCATGAATCGTAAATCGTAAATCGTACGAGGGGAACAACGAATGGTATGCAAGAGAGGTATCATCCAGCGCGTCATCTCACTGACAGCGCAGACAGGACTGAGGGGAGGGTAAAGTAATAAAGTTTTAGGTGCATCCATCCCATCATGACGGCCGTGCAGGGGAGGCAGAGCTTGTAGAAGCACCGCTGGTATTGGCACCGCTCTGGGCCGTCGTATCGACTGGTCGACGAGGCCTCCTCCTTCTCCGTCTACATCATCACAACACAATGCAGATCAGCAACCAAAACACGCTCTTTAGTGCAAAAGAAACTTACCGAGGGAACATCGGCCCTTTAGGCATAGGCCTCTCGTCCAGATCCAACGCGATATTAGTCGCCGCTTGTATGCCCTACACCAGATAAGATGCAAAGTTCATTAGTTCCACACTCATCAATCACATCACCCGCAATATGAAAGAGAACCCACCTCGATCCAGTCAATAACAGCAGGCACGTCCCTCGCCTGCAACAAAAACTGCTCGCCCTCCATCCTCACCCTAATCACGTTCTTCCTCTTCAAGTAATCGCTCGCGAGCCCGCTCTCCGCATTCTGCATCGAGTACTGTCGGATGAGGTCTTTCCGGTCCGGTTCTTGTTCCAAGGTTACAGTATGTGTCGAGAGATGGCTGAAGTGGGATGTAGCGGGCGGTAATGGTGATGATGGGGCGGAATCGCTTGAAGAGGCGGACGTCGGCGCGAGACTCGAGTTTCGTCCGTTGCTGTTCATCGACCGTGAGCTGCTTAGCTCCGAAGAAGAGGTGATATGACTGGGAGGTCTTGCAGAGTCCATCGACCGCCTAGCAGGAGTCGCAGCGCCCGATCGAGCTCCGTCTTCGCGAGGAATGTCGATACTCAACCGTGACCTCGAGGATTGCGCACTACCACCAAGTCGGTCCATCGACCGCTCCCGATGATGCCGTTTCGGATTCAACAAGCTCGCCGCCAACGACAACTTCGACCTCGACGACGGTATCGAGTTCATACCCGCCTGCAACGGCGGACTCGAACCCTCCCCATTCCCACCCCCACCCCTCTCCACCTGCACAGTCGGCCCCGCAAGGTCAATCTTCGGTGTCCTCTCCCCCACCTCGC